>JALMGA010000007.1:41330000-41617500 GCA_023333525.1 Aspidoscelis tigris stejnegeri | reverse complement strand
AATGGCTTTGGTCATGAATATCTGAAGGAGCACCTTTTTCCATATAGACATTAAAATCACGAGGAAAGGTACAAGGGGCTAAAGTACACAATAAAGGGTGTTTTTCCACTGTCCCTAGAAGTACCCATTAACTACCCATTAATGGGCACAAAAATACCTTTTCATACCCATTAATGGGTACTTTTTGTGACAGTAGAAAAACACCCAAAGTCTTCTCTGTTGTGCCCCTCCAGCTTTGGAATAGCTTCTCAGTGGAAGTATAGCAAGTAACAACTATATATAGTTTTGTTACCTGTTTAAAATGTATTTCTTCACCCACGCCTTTGATTCCAAGTTCCTCTGAATGTAGTCCTGCCAGGGTTGGTTAGAGGAAGTGAATGGATGGGTATTTTAATATGTGTTTGTTTTATTATGGTGAAGGACAGATTCAAATGTTATAAAAAAATAGAATAACATGCTTCTTCTCCCTTGGGATTGGCTCCAATTGATTAAAATAGTCCTTAAAAATCCTGCATTAAGTGAGTGCTACTAAAACCCACGTCTAGGGTTGTTTCATAAAAGGCTGCATCTCCACTTTCACAACAAGGCAGCCAGTAAAGTTTCTTCAGCTGTCGCATCTCTTTTTGTGGCAGTAGTAACCACCTCATAGTAATTGTGCTGCCACATTACTGAGTGCAATTGCCATCTGAGAGTTCGTGTTCTGAAGGAATGTTTTTCCTGTCCTCAACAGAGTTGCTGTGATCACTATCAAAAATGGCGCCTCATATGGAATCATCATTTTCAGTCATGATTACAACACTTCCCCCACACACTTGTGTTACATCCTTGTCAAAATAGTTTCCAAGCCCTGACCAATTATGGGTATATAGAAAAGAGGAATACTTGTGAATTTTCTTCTTTATGAGAATAAAAATGCTCATGAAACAGCTTGAACACTGAAGAAAAATTGTTTTGTAATCATGACTGTGACGGTTTCAGGGATACAGGCTGCAAACTGCTTTGCTTTCTGTCTTTGCAGGCTTCTAGCAAGTTGCAATAGCCAGCCTTTGTGCAAACAGCTTGTTGCAAGTCCTGGGTTTTGGGCTGCAAAAAGGGCGGGAAATCCCGTGCGGGTCCGGGTGCAATGATTGGCTGCAAGTGAAATTTGGAGGGAAAAGCTGTCCGGGGATCTGAGTGCTGGAGGGGGCTAGAGGAGGAGTTCCCACCAATCAGGCGTGTGGAACAGGCACCTCTATCAGGAGTTTCCAGCAGCATTTTATTGCAGCAGTTTTCCCCAGGAGGTGACAGCCAATCAAGGCCAAGGGGGAAAAAGTATAAAGGAACACAGAGTACAGCAGAGGGTGTCTTCATGCTGGGACAAGAGCTGAAAGGAACAGAAGAGAGCTGAACCTGAGGGAGCTGGACCAGCAGCTGACCATTGGTCTTTTGGCTGAGTGATTTCTGAAGGAGACAATCGTGAGGATTGTGGCTCTGAGGGAGACTTCACTAGCAACTGACCAGGCAAGGACGGACTGGGCCTTGTGATCATCTAGAGCCACGTTCTGGTACACTGGCTAGGCTGAGTCAGAGCTAGTCGGGGGGGGGAGGAACATGGAGAGGTTTGTCTTTTAAAAGGGGAACTATTTTCCTTTAGGGAAAGGGGTAGCTCCTAATCTTAAGAGACTTACTGAGTTAACCCAACAAATACCTGAACCTTATTTTTTTTCTTTCTAGTATTGTTTGTGTATAATAATAAACTTGTTTTAGTTTACTGTTGAAACGCTTGCTACCAGTGTTTTGTGTCCACACTGTAGTATTCACTTGGCCATTGCACGAACTCAGCATCCTAACAGGGCCAAGCTACTCCTAGAGAGGGCAGGTACTTACTGGAACGCTGGGCATCGTGACAATGACTGAAAATGATGATTCCATATGAGGCACCATTTTTGATAGTGATCACAGCAACTCTGTTGAGGACAGGAAAAACATTCCTTCAGAACACGGACTCTCAGCTTGAACACTGAAGAAAAATTGTTTTGTAAGTGTTTGTGGAGTACTAGCATAATGAAAGCAATTTTATGATGTGGATGCATTGTCTCAGTTTATCAAATACCATTTGGTCACAGCCTGAATGGAAGACTAAAAGAAAACATAGAAACTACTGGATCCATTCTAAGGATGTTCACAAATTGTCCAAGCATTTGGAATCCAGATGAATATGTCCAGAATCTGACATTCGTTTATGGATCGAATAGGACCCTATTCAAAGGAGCCTATCCATCCACAAACCCTGGGGTCTCCCCTCCCCGGGCCAGCCTACCTCGAACCTTCCCCTGGGGCCCACCTACATGCTCCAGCTGTGCTCTGGGCCTCTTCCAGGGCCCTCTGGAACCATGAGCAGGCTCCCCTAGAGGTAAAACTGGAAGGCCTGTAGTTACCCCCAGAAGCCACCAGAGCTCTCCTGCCTGCCTCCCGAGGGCCCACTTACCTGGGGGATGAGCTCCAGTGGTGGCGTAGGCCTCTTCCAGGGCCTACTGGAACTGTAAAAGGGTTCTGAGGGCTAAATGCAGGCCTTTCAGCAAAACCAGAAGACCTGAATTTAGCTGCCGGAACCCTTTCGTGGTTCCAGTGGGCCCTGGAAGAGGTCTGGAGCAGCGACAGTGACAGCAGTGGGGGTGGAAGGGGTGGGAAAGGAGGGGTGGGGGATTCGTTCTGGGCAAAAAGTATTCTATACAATACCCCCACATCCATGGGTGAGGTTTTCAGCTGGAGCCAAATTTTTCTACATTCTGTTCAAATCCTAATCCATTCTAAGAATAACCTATCTTTTATACTGCATAAGGTTTTGTTGGGAGCACAGCTATACAAATGGAACCTCCCCACAAAAAAACCAAAACCTTTAACCTTACCCCCAAAATATAGTAACAAAATAATCACATTAAACTAATATTGTCATTTTTACCACATATCTGTGTTTTGACAGTAGGGCATTGGATCACAGCTTTTTGTATGTGAATTTTAAAAGCACATTTTAAGAGATTTGAGTCTTTTCAGTCCATGTCACCTTCATGTGTATTCTCTTCAAGGTTTGTTATGTCCTCTTTTTTTTTTTTGCATTAATTTGCAATGCTCTCCATATTCTCTCTTAGAAACTTGAGTCCAAATTTGTATCAAAAGTTAATTTTTGATGCATCTTTCCGTCTCATTCTTTCCCATTTTTTTAAAAAAGCCCTTTGAAAAAAGTGTGTTTGGGCTAGTAATATAGTGACATATTTAATGTCTTTTAATATCTTCAAACATCTGTTATTATATGCAACTTAAATTCTGTGTTGGGGGAAACTATAGTATTGCTGGCAATCAAATGCAGCTTTCCATATCAATTCTGCTTATGCTGTCATCACCACAAAGAATAAGAATAAAAGTTAATGGGAATTGAAAGGACAATGAAGAAAAAAATTAAAAAGTAATAAAACAGAATAAAACATAATTTTGTTCTCTTAACCCCAGCAGTGAATGAAACTATTATAATTAACCCACAAAAGTCGAAGGCAAAAAGAAACTGGGTATTGCAGAATGGGTAGATTAATGAGGCTGTGACTACATATGGACACGGAATGGGCCTGACAGCAGGTACCTCAGTGAAAACACCTTGTTCACCACACTGAAGGATGCTGCTGTGGCTGCATTTTAAAGTGCAGATTTGCTAGATAACATGGTAGTCAAGACATTATTGCCAAGGGTAGGAAATCTTGTCCTTTGTGCAAAGGCATGTATGATGGCAATGAAACTGTCCTCTGTGTAGTCAAACTCATCATGGGGTGTCTCTCCTTGAAGCAAATGGAAACAAGGCAACCAAAGACATGATCCAGTTTCCTTATTCAGTAAGTGAAAATTTTAGTGGCCAAGGAAAGAATATAATGTTGATGCCATTAGAAGTGGGCTTTTCTGGTGTTATTTCCGTGGCCTCTTAGATGCTTTCCTCAGTGGGCATGTAGACTGGCCCAGGAGACATGCTAGGCTGCTCTGTCTGCAGAATGAGAGGGTTAGCAGAAGCCATATTACCTGATCATATGATCCATACTGAAAGGAGATTTGAAATGTGATAAGATGCGAAAATGACACCATATCCTGATTTAGCCACAGACTGTTTGCAAATGTCCAACCATGGTATACCAGACCACACCCTGCATGCAGACATGGTTTCGTATGCCAAGCCTGGCATCATTTTGTTTGGATATTCAGATGTTGCCCCAGAAGCAATCCACTTCTGAGCACTCAGCTGAAAAAAAGCCAATAACTTTGAAGGCTGGGAACATTCACTTTTGGCTTCTGAAGCTGGGTTGAGAAGGGAGGGAACATGCCTAGAAGTAGCTCAGCAGCAATCTGTCCCATAGTGTTCTGGGCCACTCCTGGCCACTGTAGCATAGCATAGTCTCATGCAGTGTGCAGTCTCATGCAGGTGAATGGAGAGATCTGGAGATGCTCCTGTGCGGCATATTGATATTGCATGAAGCCACTTCTGTCCTGGAGTGGCTCCAAGCATGCAGGACTGTCCCCCAGCCTAGATATACTAGCAGCATCCTATGACTAGCTCAGTCCCGCATGCACTCTTCAACACTGCTTCTTTTGTGAAAGGTGTGGGGGGCAGGGCACTACAGCTACACTCACGCACCTTGTTGCCTAGTCAAGGTGGCAATGGCCATCACATATAGATGCTCCAGGACACCAGCATTCACACTCTAATTAGGTCCTGAGGAAGTTTGAGATAGGACAAACATTCGGGATGTGAACACCTGCCTCCATCCCTTAATCTTCACTTCCTTGGGACACTCTCACAGGGAAATGAAGTGTGAATTTACCCTTACCCTTATCTGTTCTTTTAGTATCCTGCTGAGTATTTTTGCTGCCCAACAGTCATCATTTCTTCTTGTGATGAGTCCAGTCTATTGGCATTTCAAACTTTTTGATGCAGGTATATCTTATGTTCATGTTAAATTATGGAATAAACTGCCAGTTCAGTTAAAGATACACCCCAAAGTGCTCCCCCCCAAATCTCTCTTCGACATTTATTCTTGTCTTTAGTGCTTAAGTAATGCAACCTACAATGCTCAACAACTCTATTTATTGGAAATAAGTGGCACTGGACAATAATGTATTTACATCTATAACATTATGTTGTAGTACTATCAACTAGGGATATTCACATTTTTTTTTCATTCAGTTAATATTGAATCAAATGCAAGAAAATTTGTATTCATTTGAAAAGATCCCCTTTGAATGTGGTAGGATTCAACTTGATACGAATGTTAGATAAGAATCCTATATGAATCCTGTATGTGTCTGCTACATATCTCATACGTATCCCATATGCATCTGCTTGGAACTGATCAAATCCACCCTGAATCCACTTTGAATCCACTCTGGATTTGTTGCAGTTGCAACTGGGGCAGCCAATTTCCCATCTCCAGATTCACAAATGTAATGAAGCTTCATAAGAATGTTCCAAAGAATCCAATAAGAATTCAAATGTCAGCCTTCGAATGTGCCAATATTAGATTCAAATTCGAATGTCTGAATTCAGCTGAATTTGTACAAATAATGAATATGAATATTTGTGCACATCCCTACTATAAACTCCCAGTGGCATCTCCTTGTCATTTTATTAGAAAACAAAGATAAGTGGTTTTCTATTAACCTTCTTTTAGAGAGATCTCAAGAGACTGAACCCATGACTCAGTTCTTTCCAGGCATTTGTTCTACCACTAAGCAATAATCAACCTCCTTCTTCTTGAGCTTCATGCATACAGCACTTACTTAATCCTGGTTATTCGAATGGATAATCTGGAATAAAATGTGTCTGGATGTGCTTTATTCTGGATTATCCAAACGATCTGGATTAAGTAAGTGTTGTGTAGATGAAGCTTTATTCAGCAGAAGTAGACAAAAAAAAAACTTTTTTAAAAAAGCAACTAAATGGTGTTGTGTGTGAGAGGACAAAGTACCCCAGAGTTTAGGTACTGAGAAGACCTAACTATAGATAACTTCAAGGTGACACTCAATAATTGAAGATACTTGCAGGAGAATCACCTAGAATGATCTCAGGCTTTACCCAGTCAATGGCAATAAAGCCTGTCTGATGTACTGAAGCCCATAATCTAACCCTGGAGGCAGAGGGTACACCATCTACATCACTGGTACCTGATATCCTTCTGGACTTCAAGGCCAAGGAAAAAAATAAAGATTCCTATTGGCTTGAGTAAGGATTTGCCAAGAAATGACCACAAAAGTCAGTCATTTAGTATCCCACATTAAATCACACCTAGCAAAAAATAGGTGTCTCTCAAAAGAACAGTAGAAGGCAGAAAGTGTTCTCAGCCTAGTTTACCACACTCTGCATGAGGGGAACCTCAGAGGGCACGTTCTACCTCTAACAGGTGGGCTGTAGGCCAAATGTGGATGCCACACCCCATGGGACCTTAGCAAGTGCTCTATTCTGCACATGTGGATATAGTTTTAGCGAGAGCACAAGTCTATAATACAGAAGTTGTTTGTTACGTTATCTGGTCACACATTGTTTAGAACTTTATATGCCAATGTTTGAAACTTGAATCTGTTCTACCAGCTACCTCAAAACCAATGACATTACTTAAGAACAAAAGCTATATGTCCCACTCATCAACATGGCTGCTATCTTTTGAACTAGTTGCAACTTTTGGAGTAGATGCAAGGATACTCCCAGTGAGAGCCCCTTGCAATTATCTATTACACCCTTCCCTAGACAAATAGTCATGCTACATTTCCTTATCACCTCACATATATTTTCAGACTCAAAGCTCTTCTAATTAGGCAATTCACAAAGCAGTAAATCTGATAAGATGCTCACGATCCATTCAGTATCAGTTTGGTTAAATGTATAGGCTTCATATATGTAACTTGAGGAAAATTTAGGAGAACTAATGAGACGTAATAAGTTTAGCTTTCTCTGAGGCTGTGATCAGATGGCACAAGCATCTCTGACTGGTGGCTCAGAGACAGCTTAGAGATGGAACTGTTCACACAGCAGTCTTCCCTCCCCCTCTCATGAATGTTCTAAACTAGACAAAGGGGGTTAGACAAGGGTTGGGGACACGGGGGTCACACACAGTCTCTGGCAACCTCTAGACATCACTTATTTGTTTCACAATTTATTGACTTACTACTATAAAGCATATCCAGAATTATCACACATTGGTTTCATCCATACTGTACTTACAGAATCCACATTATTCCGATAATCTGGAACAAAGCATGGATAATCCAGAATAAAATGTGTCTGGATGTGCTTTGCTCCAAATTATCCAGATAATTCAGATTAAGTAAGTGTTGTCTTAAATCGATACCTGCGCATTAGAATTTGCTGTAGATGTTACATTTGTGAGATTTTTCTTTCCACATGACCTAACCGTCACGTTGGTCCGTATGGGTGATCAATAGTATCACGCAAGATATTTCCCTGTAACAACAGCTCACACTGAATTCTCGTTATAGTTACTCACCTCTCCTGTCATCTGCCACGTTATACCACAGGAGAGAAGGTGAGTTTGCCACTGATTTGCTCCGATTGTTATTTCTCTCTCCCTATGCCTAGGACAATGCTGAGGGGAGTTTCTGCATCTTTGGGACAGCATATAGATTTGTAGTGCCCATTGATCTGCAAGGCTGCCTCAGGAATGGCCCTTTAAAGCCATGGATATGCAGCCATGGTCTTCCCAAATAGTTGTTTTTGTTCTTTCATACTAACTTCTTACTTCTCAGTCTTGCCTTTCACTTTAGCTGTAGTGTTCTAGCTTATTTTATGGCTTTCTGGCTTACTTAGGCCATTTCAATCAATAGGCATTGATATTATCAGATGTAGCAGAGGAGATGGAAAGGAGAAATCAGACAGAAGGAGGGCAGAAACATTTTCTGCTCCAAGTTTTCAACAGAAGTCTTCTCTCATCAATTCAGATGACTTATAATAATGTGATATAAAACAGAATTGTTTACTTAATTACCTGAGCAGAGGGATACTGAATAAATATTGTATTTATAACAATTTTTTGTACACATTAAGAGCATCTGAAGGATTTTGGAGTCTACAAGTTTAAGCATTATTTACATTTAATTAGGAAAAATTAAATCTTGCCAAGCGACTTCATTAGATTTCTCCAAGGCCAGTTGTTTATGTAAGCACAGGATCATTAATATTCAGCCACTTTCATAATTATAAAGCCGTGTGATAAGGAACCTGCTGCCTAGGACAGATAAAGAAAAACTGTAGATAGCTGTAGATATAATCCTCAGTTCAACCCAGTGTAGCATTTGGAATGGGTTACTTTCAAATGCACATAGCAAAATGCAAGTGAAATAACAAAATGCATATGAAATGTCATTGAGGAAAGGAGAGAGTAAAAGAATCGTGGTATTTTTAGGGTTTTTAAAAATTTATTTAAGAATTTATATCCTGCCCTTCACCATACAGTCCCAGGGTTGGTTAAAACAATAAGAAGAAAATATATACAAAATATTCCCAAAACTTACTGTTTTTAAAATATCAATGGAATGAAATAATTTAACTGCTCAATGATGTTTAGAGCATTCCTAAATCCAAAAAGATAGTATCACTTGCCCTGCTACTGGATAAAATTAGACCAAAATCATAACATAGAAGAAAGTAGAAGATTGTACCAGTGTTCCAAGAACTGCAGAAGTACAAACTGTAATATAACTGAAAAAAGGATACCTTGTGAGAGTCCATGGATCATCTTGTCCACATATTTGGCGTGCCTCTAAGGTCAGATTCAGAAAAGCCCCCACAGAGATGTTCTTCCCAAAACCGAAGGGGAAAAAAGACTCCAAGGCCGCAGTGACACTTCACATTTTACAAGAACTGAGATTGTTTTAAGTCCTTGGAGATAAGATGCCAAAGCATATTTGTTTTTTTCTGAGGACTTTCATGTAACCACATCACACCAGCACTGAGTCTGTTTCAGTCAGAAATGGGTCCAGGAGCAGGCGAAGGCCTGCTGCTGCCACTGTCATACTGGCACTTACCTGAAAAGATAAGCTTCAGTGTGGCAACACTGGAAGCAGCAGTGATTGGGGGAGCTTCCCTTGCCCCAACCCCCCATTCCTTCTCACAACACAACCCATTGATAGCAGAGTCACCACCACCCCAGCACCCTGATTACATTGCCTCCTTGTGTGCAAACCTAACCCACACTGCCTACACCCTCTGTTGTGTCACCTCACAACACTGACCTCCTTGCCTTCTCACAACATCCCCATTGCTCAGTGCTCAAACCCAAACCTCCACTGTTCCATGAGCTTCCCACAATTTTTCCCATTGTGCCATCCCCTAAGTGAACATATACCCACTGCCAACCTCACCACACTTTCCCACAGTGCCCCAATCACATAACCCCATTGAAGTACAACACCCCCACCCCCTATTGTGTTACCTCCCTCACCAGCCACTTTTTCTTCTTCCAGCAATGCCTCTCAATCAAACTGGGCATACCCTCCTTGCTAGCTATATCTTACCTCTTTCTATGAAGGTGCAGCAGCAGCAGCAGCAGGAGGAGGAGGTAGATGTGGACAGAGCTGTCCTAATTGCATACCAGAGGCCTAAGTGCGAATAGGCCCCATGACTGCCTTCCTTGTGCCTCCCTGAGATGGACTATGAGGTGACAGTGTGACTAGGGCCCAAGAACATTTTCTGCCTTTTTCTGCTCTTCATTCCATATGGAGACAGCATGGGCTACCTACCTTTATCACCATCTATCTGGTCCCACCTGGCCTTGTCCTGTATGTCCCTTTAGTGTGGAAACTCTCGAGTATGAGTGATGTTCTGCAGGCTCTGGAAAGGCCTTGAAGCTGGAAGAGTATGAGCTGCATAAAGTTATACATGCAGTACTTCCCACCCAAGAGTTAGGAGATAAAGCCAGAGAAAGCTGAAAGCTGTCCACAGTGCAGACTGGAAGAAGGCCAGAATAAGGACTTAATGTGGAGAAATTAAATGTTGAGCAACAGAGTCTGTTTACACTTACCTTAACAGAAGAGCGAGAGACCCTCCGGAGGATGCCCATCCATGTGCTGTACCACCACTGCCATCCTGGAGTGTTCAGGAGCTTCCTTCAGCTACCCTAATCTCCCACAGCTATGAGCAAGTAAAAGCTTGACCAGGAGCAGCTGATGAGATCCTGATCACAGCATTTGAACTCTATTCTGGGTTTGAATGCTGCAAGTTATGGCTGCATAGTCATGCCCAATGGCCCATGAGCCAACTGCCATGACAATGTCCTGGGGCACACTGTGGTTGTTGCCCTTAGGATCCGTCTGGGATGGGATGAGATGAGCTACCCACACTTCGAGTGCTGATGGTCCGGTTAAGGACTGCATCAGCACTTGCTGATGCCTCCCTCTATGCCTGATCTTTGCCTCAGTGGGAAAACAGGCCCTTGCTTTGAGTGTGTATATGTCTCGTTGCATTTCAAACTGAATTAGGAGTCTTAATTGAGAGCTATATTTGGAATGGCTGCCTCAAACCTTGAATATTTGAAAGACAGCTCAGTACTTTTCAGTAAATCATTTTGTACCATTTTCATCCCTGAATGAAATTATGTGAAAGATATTTTCACCTACCCTCATCAGATCAGATTTGAAGATGGCATACCAAATTAAACAAATGCAAAGCTTAAATAAAAACAGAAGATAAACATTTAGAACTCTGAATGTAAACCTCATAGATTTAATTGCTGTGTTGAGACTTATTTTTCAAGATTATTGTATCTTGTTCTTCAGTACAAATCCTCAGAGTGACTTCCATATGAAAGATATAAACAAAAACAAGTTTAAATCAATAACAATAAAACACAAAACAATCAAATTAAATTAAATGAGGAAATATATAACCCCCTCCTCTTTTTCTTTTGCTACATAATTTTGTAATTTTGGGAGTAATACAGTCAGAAAGAGACTTATATGATAAAAGACTTGATAAACTAAATAATATTGAAATGGTAGGCTGGAAAATGCACACTTTGATTTGATATTCTCCAATGCTTATTTTCATCATTATAGATGCAAATAAATAAATAAATAAGTCTTCATATTGAATGACAGTGAGAGTGCTTATTTATAGGCCATCATGCCAAGTAAAGGAATGATATTTGTGTTCACAGAGGTGTTTGCCTGTCATTGCTGCAGCTGTTTACCCGTCATTGCTACAGTGGGCGGGATGGGTTATGGTGACATCAACCCGGCTTCCTATCAGGGGAGAAGGTGGGTGGGGAGAAAAAGATGCGGGTTCACGCTGCGGCTTCCATGGGGACAGGCATGTACAATTAGAATCCGCGTTGCCCCAAACCACATGGGGACACTTTATTGCGAGTTACAACAAGGATTTTTATGACACGTGTCACAAGAGAAGCAACCGGCTTCCATGGGGACACACCCTTAGTGAAGGGTAGGATACAAATATTAAGAATGAAACTTTAGACAAATATTCAGTAGTGTTCTCACAAGCAGAGTCTCTAAAAGACTAGCTTGGTTTGATAGAGACAGTTGCTGGAGACCACTAATTCTGATACAAAGTTTGCTTTAATTAAGGGTAAAAGAGACATAAGAAATTACTTTGTTCTACAAGGGTGAATTATTCAGATGGTAGCAGCAACTGATGTACAGGGTGCCCAAGATAACAAGCAGTAACTTTTATCAAGCAAAGAAACTTGTAACTGTTGCAAAAAGAACACAAAGTAAAGGTTCTTACTTCCTGGGGCAAAAATAAAGGAAACAGAATAGAAGCCAGCTAGGCTTCAGAAACAGGGCTAGTTGCTAAGAGGCAGGATGACAGCCTACTAGAAGATAAGGGTCAGCAGAACTCAGATTAGCATCTGGGGAGAGATGGTGTTGCAGGTCAGAGCCCTTTCAGTCTAATGAACTTCTCCCCACTGATTTGTCAGCTCAAGCTGCTATCAGTTGCTGCCCACACTTTAGCAACTGTTCCCCCCATAAATATCAATTTGAACCCCCAAGATGAATTGGGGCAACCCAGCAAAGCTACAATTCTTTTTCATTAGAGAAGGAGTTGGGTCATTAATATTTGATCCGTAGAACCAAGAAAAAGGGGAGAGTGAAGTTAACTGAAGAAAAGAGGAAGAATGCTGAAGAAAAAAACAGATGAAGGGGAGCAGTCTTTATAGTTCAAAAGTGAAACAGTGTTGTTAACAAACACATGCACAGATGATTCAGCAAAGAACAATGTCAATAGCCATGGAAAGAGGATTAATTATAATTAAGTTCCTGGCACTCCTAAAAACTTCCTCAGAGGTTGGGCATAGGTACAACTGAGGCAGATGTAAATATAAGCAAACCTCAGAGATAGGAATGTGCATGAATATTTATCAAATTTAAAATTTGAATGAATTTGTTAAAATTTGGATACTCAGATGCAAATCAAATGTTTCTATACATTCATATGACACGTGTTACATTTGTGAACCTGGGGAGGTGGGAAATTGACTACCTAGTCATATCTGCAGCATATCTAGAGAGGGTTCAAAGTGGATTCAGAGTGGACTCAAAGTGGACTCAGAACACATTTGACATGTTCAGGGGATTTGTAGGGGGTCTGTAGACATGACCAGCAGCAGGGATTCAAATCGGGTGTGAATAAGAACATTCGAAGAACATTCATATTGAATTTTAATCCTACCACATTCAAAGGGGCTCTGTTCAAATGAATGTGAATTTCCCCACATTCAGTTAGATTCAAATCAAACACGAAAAAAACATTCATGCACATTCCTACTCAGACACAGATGTAATCTGGGATAAACCTGAAGAATAATCAGCAGTAAAAGCTTCCTTGGACAATAGCCAAAGCAAGACAACATGAACAGCATGAACTCAGGACACGTCACCATGCATGTTTCATCCAGTACTGAAATCGGGTTTGGCAAGGGGTGGCCCCATGCATTTTTTATTTGATCTGATTCCATGGGCCAAATCACCCAGGCCCATGCCAGACCAAGACCAAATTTGGTACTGGAAAAAACAAGTCTGGGCATAGCACGCATCACTTTGCGAATTGAGCCTGCGCATGGGAATGGTCCCAGGCTATTTGGGGAGGAGATTGGCGCTCGCATCATTGGGAGGTAGGGTGTGTTTGCCATTCCTGCCCTGTGTATCAGAGATCACAACCGCTGAGATTTTTTTGGAGTAAAAATATCCCAATTGCCAAGGCAGGCAGGATAGTTGCTTAATTTTTGTCCCTTTTCCATGGCAAATATTCCACCCCCATTTCGCAATCGCCAAGGCTGCCATGAGAATGGCTTGATTTTTCTCCCTTTTAATTTATTAAACTTAATTTTTTTTCTGTGCGGCCCTGGCTTCTGATCCGCTAAAGGGGGGGGGGTTTGCGGCACAGGGGTGGGGTGACATCAGTCCAGCTTCCAATGAGGAGAGAGGGGCGGAGAGGAGATGGCACGGTTTGCATGGGAATGGCTGTATCCGTACCCCAGCCTGCATTACTGGGAATGGCATGGGGCAGGCAAGATTCGATCTAGGACCTGCTCCTGGTCCCATGCATGCCCAATCAGACCCAAATGGCTTGCATGTGGATGTGGCCTCAGAGGCCGGCTAACCTCACCCTGCTAGAATCAGGCAGTTCAAGACTGAGCCACCTCAGAACTTGGCAACAGTGAAACAACTGTCAGTCTCAAGGTGAAGGTGACATTCTTACCTCAGTAATTCAGCAATTTCAGGAGCCCATATTCACCAAGAATATGGAGTAATGGCACAGGGGAAGAGTGGAGACCAGTACACAAACTGGGCCAAAGATAAACAAAGATAGTTCTGCTCTTCTGGTGCAGGCACAATCATGAACAGACAATGGGGACAGTACTAGAAATAGGAGGAAACGGGGATAAACAAAATATTTGTAAATAAAGAGCTGTCCCAGGAATGGCAAACAAGGTACAGTGATCAAATGCTCACATTCACATTTTAATCTTTTAGCTCTGTTGCCAATGGGAGGGACACTGCTGTTCAAGTGGGAGCCTCCTGTTGCAAACTAACAGAATTAAGTCACTCTTATGGTCAAACAGTTAAACAAAGAGATGCTTTTAACACAAAACAGGCAATTTGGAAGAGCCCAGAGACCTATTCCCACTAGGCCTCTGGAACGCAGGTAGGACAGCCCTGGAACAGAGCATTTGCTCTGCTGAGCCGGCGGTTCCATTCAGAACCATCCCATCCCATCCCAGGGCACCCTGGGCCTATTCGCACTTGGCTTTATTCTGGAATATATCCCGGAATAGGGACTTGCTGTCCATATGCTAGTGCAGGCTTCAGCAGGCCCAAAGTGAGGTCTGCCAGAGTCTGCATTAGCATGAGGACCACAGACCCCTATCCTGAGATATACTCCAGAAAAAGGCCAAGTGCGAATAGGCCCCCTAATTGCGTTCCTGGTGTAAAGCATGAAATCGTGCTCTACACCCATTCTCGACCGTCCCAGGCTGTCCCACAGCTGTACCGGGGGGAGGGGGAGAGCATTCACACTCTCCCTCCTGGACAGCTGTGGGCCATGCCCCCTGCTGCCACCATTGGGCCAAATTCGGCCCAACAGCTGGCAAGCCCATGCAATCAACTTACCTTGCTGGTCCCGGGGTCTTCCTCACATGGCCTGGAGAGTGATGTGCCGCTCTCTGCACAGGCTCGTGCTCCAGTAGCTGGAGCCCTTCTACTGGAGCGTGCATGCCTGCGCAGAGAGCCTCCCTGGGGATGGGTGCACACAAATGACCTGGCTGCCACCGGGATCCAGACTGGCAAGCCTGGGGGCATGACTTGCTGGTCCAGTTGGTGCAGCAGCATCCGCATGCGCCGCTGACCAATCATAGGTCACAGCATGCACAGATGTGGAGTGCCGTCAACCGGATCAGGAAGCCATGCCCCTGGTCTTGCCTGTTCGAACTCTGGTGGTGAGCAGGTAAGTCACTCTTGCACATGGGTCCAGGAATGTGCATGGCTCTGGGGGGGGGTGCACGGGGGGGGTGTCCCTGCAAGCTGTAGCTGACCTGATCCGGTCAGCTGCCACCCCCAGGAACCTAGGGACAGGATGGGACCAGCCTGCCTGCCCCTGGGTCGATTCTGACCCAATGGAAGCTGGCCTGGGAGGGGTGGCCTGCCCCTGCACCAGCCTTTTTGGGCTAGGCCACATGGAGGCAGATTCCCCATTCACACCTAGGCAGGTAAGGACGCATTCCCACGTGCCCCTTACCTGCCTAGGTGTGAATGGGGAATTAGTCCCTGCGTGGCCTAGCCTTCTTGCACCACAGCCATTTGGCTGTGGTGTGAAAAGGTCTCTGTTTAGCAGAGCAAGGTGCTGTGTACTGCAGTCACCATGCAGCAGCCAAGATGGAATCTGGTCAAGGCCCAAGTCCCATGCTTTTAACAGTCACCTGCCTTTTCCCAATCTGGATTCCTGGATTGTTGTTTGAATCTCACCAGGTCCCATATCTAAAGGATTATTTGCCACCTCCGCTGCCTTTTATTTCAAAGGAGGTTAGTTTCAAGGGGCCTTTCTGTACTTGGCTTTATTCCTGAATATATACCATAATAGGAACCTGCTATTTACATGCTAACATAGTATGATATGGATAGGGTAGGTTGTGAAAGTATAGAGAAGGTGGAGGTAGCACAGATGGGCATTCTGTAAGTGCCCTTGGCACTTTATGAACTGTGTATGGGCAAAAATGTGACTGTGAGCAAAATGTATTCATTAGATATATTCAGCCATCCTTAATTTTTGAGCTGTGAATGGAGATTGGCAAGAAGTGGCAGGAACTTTAGTTTTCAAATGTATTTCCATTGTGTTTGTGTTTGAATTTGTGGCCTTGTCTCCACTTATGAAAGGAGGCACCTTCTGCTGCCTGAGATGGTGCCCATGAAAAGATTCTGAAAAAACTGGGAGAAAAAAAATAATCCTGGGAAAACAATAACACAAGTAGAACTTGCAGCTTCTCCATACCTCATTAGCTTGCCCCGTGAATCTTTATCTCTCCAGGAGTCTCTACTCGGTTATTTTTGTGTAATTCAGTGAATGTTAACCTGGGCTTTAAAAAAGCTGCAATCAGCGCTGGCGTGTCTTTAACACAGTAATAACACACATCAAACTGCTTTGGAATCTCTGCACTAACCCTCTGTATTCTCTTACAAGAAACTCACAAGTGCTGTTTTCCTAAAATCACCTTTCAAGTAATCTATCTTTTGCTGAAATGTGACTGCTCCTGTGTACTTATTTTTAAAATGGCTTGACAGAATTGCTAATGTACTCATTCCTTCAGGATATTTCCTAATACTTGTAGCCTTTTCATGTTTCTAATTAGGCCAGTAATGGTCCCTGAAGTTAAACCAATTAAAATTATTTACTGTGACACACAGTGTGAAGATAATTATCTGATATCTGAATCCAACTTCTGCTTACTTCGCAACATTACTTAATAGAAAACAGAGAAACTGATGCCTGTGCTTTCATTTTACTTGTCTACCAAATGTGTTTGCCCTATAGCAAACTGTTTAAATAAAGCATTAAAATCTTTGTGGTGCTAATCAAAATGTTTAAAATCCACTCACACTCCTTTTATAATTCTGAGAAGCATATAAAAACTCTTACACATTACCTTTTGCATTATCATTGCTGACCAATGTAGTATTATATCCACATTGTGCACAGATAATGCAGCATCTGCAGTTTAAGAAAACAATTGCTTATGTTTAGGGTAGCTTCTCTCCCCCCCCCCCTTTCATTCAATCCACTGTCATCTGCCTCTGATTACGTACTCTGGTATTACTGCTGCTCCTCCTAGGCATCCTACTTCACAGAGGACAATTCCACCTACTGGAAGACTTTCCCTGTTTAAGGAGTAACCTTGCTCAAACCCTGTCTAAAGATAAAGGAAGCTAAGAAGCAAGAAGTAAAGGCACAGCTACACTTAAAGTTTGCAACATATGAGCAAAGTGACAAACAATTGTCCTTTGATGTTACTTGACCCAGAAAATTCACCTGTGGGCTGGATAAGGCAGAAAGAAAATAATCATTTAACTGATACGTTCCATCATGCTAAAGGTGGATTGAATGTGGATTAAAACTTCGTTGTAGCTGGGCCCTAGGAGTCTTCATTACCCCTCAACTCTTGATACCAGCGGCATTTCTGCACTTGTCTTCCTGTCCATTGGATGAGAAAGGTCCAGAAGTGTCACATCTTAGGCAGGCAAGGCAAGCAGGCAAGCACTTGCACAGCTTACTCAGTTCCAGAAGGGCTCAGGCATACTCGATGTCAGTGCAAACCCAAGGTCCAGGCATCCAGAAGGACAGCAAGTCATAAAGGAGTCCAAAGTCAGAGCACAGACACCAAGTTGCATGAAGTTGTCTGCAACTCTGGAGCAATGTGTGCTTGCTCATTAAGTAGAGGAATCATTACCCCACCCACAGTTCAGCTGAGCTAATCGTTCTTACCTGTGCTTCAGCTGCTTCTGTTGTCTCAAGAGGAGAGGGCAGTTGCGTTCTTGAGCTTCACTGCTTGTAGTTATCTGTATGCTCCTCTGAAACTGGCCTCAGAGCCTCAAGGTCTGCAATGCTACACTGTGATTGCCTCTTGGTCTGTGGTGGCGTTGCAGGCAGAACTTCCTCCTCTGAGGAGGCTGAACAGGGCATGACAAGAAGAGACAAATGTGTAGTAGTGTTCACACTAGGGAATGCTAGTACACAGTAGCCTAACCCCCATGCATCTGAAACCTTGTTCTGGATGTGTGTCCAATCCTCACCAGGGCGATGCCATTTTGATTGTGGCACCCTGCACTGCTTGTGGCGCCATCACATGTGCAATCACGTCAGGGGTCATCTGAGGTACCAGTGCACTTGTGCAGTTCCTGAGATGACCCCTCGCACTAGAAAGTGGTTGTGCAAGTGGTTGTGGTGTGGATGTGACAGGTAAGTCATTGGTTGGGATTGGGAAGAGTTAGTTTGCTTGTGGTGCATGATTTCATGTATCACAGCTAGTTTGCAATAGGTTAATATCTGGGCAAGCAGGGGGTGTTTCTAGGCTGTAATTTGCCTCCTGCAAGTGCAAACACATCTGCTCAGATGTTAACCTGTTGCAAGTTAAGAGGCCAAATGTGAATTGGCCTCTGCACAGTAGACTGCATGGGCACAAATGTCCCAAGCAGGAGGCCTTTTCACATGAGGGGTTTTGGAACATGTCTACGACATGCCGGGATGTTGGTGCTTTTAGACCTCTCAGCGGCTTTCGATACCATAGATCACGGCATCCTCTTGGACCGCCTGAGGGGTTTAGGTATAGGGGGCACTGCTTTGCAGTGGTTCCGGTCCTTCCTCTCGGGTCGGTCCCAGAGGGTGCTGCTCGGGGACTGTAGCTCCAGTAAGAGGAACCTCACTTGTGGGGTTCCCCAGGGGGCTATTCTGTCCCCGATGTTATTTAACATCTATATGAAGCCGCTGGGTGAGATAATACGAAGTTATGGTGCTAGGTGCTATCAGTACGCTGATGACACCCAAATCTATTTCTCCATGTCTCGCTCGTCGGCCTCGAATTCCAATGGCATCTCTTCGCTCAATGAATGTCTTCAAGCGGTAATGAGCTGGATGAGGAAAAACAGATTGAAACTGAATCCAGACAAGACGGAGGTGCTCACGGTAGCGGCCCCGAAACCAAGAATTGGGTTGCAACTTCCAGTCCTGGATGGGGTCACGCTCTCCTCCAGTGACTGTGTTCGCAGTCTGGGGGTACTCCTTGACTCGTCGCTCCTGATGATAAATCAGGTAAATGCGACGGTCAGGAGCGCCTGCTATCAGCTTCGGCTGATACGCCAACTGCGCCCTTTCCTGGAAGTAAAGGACCTCGAAACTGTTGTGCACGCACTGGTAACCTCACGCCTGGACTTCTGTAATGCGCTCTACCTGGGGCTACCCCTGTACTTGGTTCGGAAGCTTCAGCTGGTACAAAATATGGCAGCCAGGCTTGTTTCCGGTACATCTAGGAGGGACCACATTACTCCGGTTCTTAGGTCCTTACACTGGCTGCCTATTAGCTTCCGGTCCCGGTACAAGGTGTTGGTTATTACCTTTAAAGCCCTAAATGGCTTGGGTCCAAGCTATCTCAGGGACCGCCTTCTCCCGTACAATCCTCCCCGCGCTCTCCGCTCCTCTGGGAGGAATTTACTGCAGCCTGTAAAATCCAGGCTTGCGGCGACCTCCCAGAGGGCGTTCTCTGCTGTCGCCCCCAAACTCTGGAACGACCTGCCGGATGAGATCCGTCAGTTGACATCACTAGACAGCTTTAAAAAAGTTGTCAAGACGGCTCTCTTCCGGCAGGCCTTTCCAGATTAATTTTCCCTAGATAAACCATCCCAGCTCGGGCTTCCTGACCCCCTCATTCCCCTCGTGGACCCATAATAAATGTTGGTTGAGGAGCTCCGGAGGGATATTAGGGCTGTTAGCCCATTTAATTATGTTTTATATTTTGTCTTATATTTTTGATACTGTATTTTAATTTGTCATATTGTTTAATACTTTTTAAGGGGGGGAGGGACCATAATGTTTTATTCTTATATGATGTTTTTATATTTATTGTTGTCAACCGCCCGGATTGGTTCGCCACAGGGCGGTATACAAATAAATATTATTATTATTATTATTATTATTATTATTATTATTATTATTATTATTATTATTATTATTATTATTATTCGCTCTTCTGGGGTGGCCGGATCCATTCCAGGCTGCCCCAAGCATCCCAGTGTGTCGTAGACGCGTTCCAAAAGCAGAGCATTAAAAAGTGCTCTCCACACACCCCAGCGCATTTTGGCTGTACCTGGCCATCCAGGGAGGGAAGCATTCATACATGCCTTCCTCCCTGACAGATGCGGAACATGCCCCCCTGCCACAATTTGGTGAAAATTGTCCCAACAGATGGCAGGCCCATGCAAATCACTCACCTTGCCATGCCTGGGGTTGCCATCTGCCGTGGTCTGTACAGACGTGCAGACTCTGGTAGATGGGACCCAGGCTGACCACGTGGGTCCCTCCTACCAGGAGTGTGTGCGCCTGTGCAGACCACGGCAGATGGCAACCCCGGGCGTGGCAAGGTGAGTGATCGTATGTGTGTGTGTGGGAGGGTGTCTCACTCCCAGCTCCTCCAGTCCCTGTTAGGGACTGTTAGGAATTGGGGAGACACCCAGATCAGCTTCCCCTCCCCACCCTTTTCCTGGGTGCGGAGAGGTCGATCTGCGGCTGTCTATGGGCTAGGGATGTGAGGTTGCTTGGTAGACCATGCCTACGAAGGGACCCCACATCCCCCGGCCTATCAGGGCAAATCACTGGCCTCTGCAGCGTCGAGCCACCTAGATCTAGGCAGCTCAGCCCTGCAGAGTTCCCCCGGCACCAACCCCACCCACCCCATGGCCCAGGGACATGCGTGTGCATGCAGCACCTACCTGCTTGCTGTCCTTGGTCCCAATGACCCAGCTCAGTCAGCTCACGGTGCACGTGCACAAGGTGCAGCCTTTGATTGGGAGGCACGTTTCCTGGTGCTGGGGTGCCCGGGGTGGATCCGCTACAGCCCACAGGAAACCGGGCAAGGGACGGAACTGGGTCAATTTCAACCTAATGGTGTCAGGCCTGAGAGGGGCATCCCCACGCATTTCTTACCTGCCCACATGCAAATGGGGAATCGGTCCCTGCATATCCTAGCCTTCGGCTATAGTGCAAAAAGGCCTACCTTCTGCTCCAGTTAAAGGGCCTCCTCTCCAGCCAGGTAAGCACTGAGTTTGTGTTGCATCCAGAGAGCCTTTTAGTAGCAGGAAGAGACTTCCACCTCTGTCCTTCCTCCATTGGGTTAGCAAGACCGCTGCCTGGGAGTAGCAGAATACTCACCCTTAGCAAAGCAACATTCAGAAGGCTTTGTCAGCTCGGGTTTCAATCTTGATCCTTTCTGTCTGAGTTGTAAGCAAAATCAATTTTAAAAAGAAATTGCTCCTCTGACCAGAGATTCACTGGCATATGACTGATCAACTCACAGTGCAGGGAGGAACTAAGAATGGCAGGTGGGAATGGGATGAGCGATCCATGTAGGCCTCAGAAAATATTTGAGTGAGGACCTTTTTGCACTTGGCTAGAAAAGGCTGCATGGGTGCCAGAGTTCTCTAACACATGTATAGGTGTGGAGCAGGTATGATTGTGTGCTGCACAACCTGTTTGAGCTGGCAATAGTGCCATGCATGAATGCGGGTGCCGTGACCACCACTGGCAAAGTGACCATCACTGTAATGGCAGCAATTCACACTTAGCCAGCACCTAGTAAGGTGCCTGCTAACTTTCAAATACTTTGGCTGTCCATAAATGACAGCCAAAGCATTCCAGAACTTTGTGCACTCTGGGATGGGAGATAAAGTGTGAAAATGCCTTCAGTGAGCCACTGATGTGCACCAGTGCTTAAAAGCTGTGAGTAAACGGATTGAGCAATGCTTCATAACCTCTGTCTCTTTTCCACCACTTTCAGAATGGCATGCCCTTCCCTGCCTGACAATGGTCTGCAAGCCTGTGTACTTACAGAGTTAGACGGAGCATCAGAGTAATTAGTGATGCTAAAGTCCCATGCTGTGACTGGCTAGAAAGTTGGTCTACACAGATGGAGGTTTCCAAACAGTCAGTGTGCAGAAAATCCAGACGTATAAGAAACCTGAGTAGATAATCAAAAATAAGTGTGATCTTGATGGGACAGGAATCAATAAGGGTGTGTAAAAACTCCAGAAATAGTCACTTTCTAAGAAATTGGAGGGAAACAGAAACTCCTGTACATTTTAACAGACATATTTTGTAGCAGAAACTGCCATTTGGAACAGGCACACAATTTGTAAGATTGCAATTTTAGTTTATTTGTTGGTTTTTAAACATTTTTTTAAAAAAATTACAGTGTATTCAAATGCTAGTTGAATGAGCTTCATTCTAAATGCATCTGCTGCAAATAAATACAATTTTGCTAGTCAGAATGCAATTTCAACAGCATCCGTTTTGTATAATGGCCGTGTTCGTGTGCAGGTACAAACAAGTGCTATTGTATTAATCAGAACTTCATTTACACTCGTAAAACCATATTTATACACAACCTTTGAATATTTAAGAATATTTAAAAATGGAAATAAAAAGGCATAGAGTTTGGATGACTGAAACAGAATTAATTTTAAAATGCACTGTTCTAGTACAGTCCTGTAGTAATGGAATTTTGCTAAAAAACAAACAGTGGACATATTCGCACATGCCCCCGTTTTCCAAGCGCAGTCAAAGATACGGATCTTTAAGATGGAGTCCTCCTGGAGATCCGGATCTTAAAGATGCCTGAAGACCCCATTGTGGACACCTTTAATCAGGTCCACACAAAATCCAGATTTAAGGGCCTGAAGGACCCATTAAATCTGGATTTCCCCTGCCCTAGTGGGGATAGGGGCCTTGCTACCAGTTGCCAAGAAAACCTCTGTTGTCATTAACATAAAAAGAGGAAACATACTAGTTCCTAAACAAGGCAAAGGTGCCATTTTTCTTAAAACTGAAGAAAATGATATCAATGGATTTCATTCTGTCTAGCAGTAGTTCTATAGCATTATAGCTCAAAAGCAGAAATAATGCATATGGTAGTTTTGCAGCAGAACTGATAAATTCAAGATATAAAACCAACGTTTAATATCTAAAATTAACAGATACCACAAAATGAGAGGTACAGGTGATCTATAAACCACTTTAAATCCAGAAGATTATTTTCATATGCAGTTTGGTTTGTGAAGTAACTCCTGGATGCATAATGCAATCAATGTTGATGAAATAACAAAATGGCTCCCAGAGGCACTGAGCTAAAGGGCACATCTGGCAACCTAGTACCACCCTACTACTACTAAATTTATTCACATGTGCATATGTGCACTTTTACACATATAGATCACACACACACAAATAAGAGAGTGTATTCATTGATTATTGTATTTATTTATGTAGGTTATCAGAATTAACCAATGAAGAGAGAGAGAGTCATGCCTTTGTTTGGAAGCTAACTACAGCTAATTAATAAATATCTGTTCACATTGCTATTGAGAGGCTATGGAATATGTGCCAACTCTTGACATCAAGGAGTTAAAAACTCCTCAGTCTGCACTTTGTAAAGTTTGCTCCAATGCCCTTTTAGACAATGACAAGCTGTTAAGTGTAAAACTAATTAACATTTCAAAAACTGGTGTTAATCAGTAGTGCTCAGATTCATCTGGAACACTCTCCTGCAGACTTTTTCACGCACTCCTCTTCTTATTTTTTTAATGTCATAACTTTTCACTTCTGTTCATTGCATGTCAAACACACATCATGGAACTAAGAAATACTATTTGTGCTTCAAATTCCTTCCCAAGAAATCACAATTAATTTTGATATAATGAATGTGGCCTCTGCCAGGTTTTCTGGTCCGTATGTTCAAATTCATTACTAAAGAACACATTTGATTTGTGTGTGAATTTTATTTAATAAGAGCTGCAGTGTGACGGCCTTTGGGTGGAATAGGTTGCGTCTCCACTGCACAATAAGGTACAATAAGAGGCCAGTTTTTATTACTTCCAATGGGGACCAGTTGCCCTGACAGCCTGATTCAGGACCTTTACTGCAAAATGAACACACTAGGTTGGGAAATATGTTCCATGTATAGCCAACACCTCCAATGTTTCTGGCCAGTGTGCCTGAGCCCCAGGTTGACTTTTGGATCTTTTTTTTTTTTTTTAAGATGCGTCTGATGCCTTCCCTAATGGTATTCTTGTTTTTTTCAAGAAGAGAACCAAGCCATTCAAGGGCAACTTATAAAATTTGTCTTGAATGCAAATTTAAAATATGGTGGCAGTCTGAGTATTGCCTGAAAGAAGGAAAACAGAGGATCACAGAAGGTCCCAGGATCATTCCCCTTTGGATGCAGTTTGCATCTGTCTTCCTAAAATTGGGTCCAACATTCCAAATTAGTATTCAGCAGTTGGGTGCTGAAGGTGAATCTAGCATCTATACAGGGCATGAGCTATTTGTCACGGACAGAGGTCACATGAAAGAGATTAAACTCATAAGGTTTTTGTAACTGCTGCTGTTCCAATGCTAATAGACTGGTGACTGGGATCATTCACTGGTGAGGTTTGGACTTGCAATGGCAGCTCCCATCTGTGGGGTGGGACCTATTGAAATGCTCTGCCCCTGGAGACTTATGGAATCTGAGCGATTCCTGAATGCTCTGTGGAATTTTCCGGTTGGTATGACTGGTGCACCTGTCAAAGCCCTGGTTTCTCTCTGGAATCAGGAGAAGACCAGGGCTATTGACATGATCACTCCCAAGTGCCCTAAGCATGCTTGTGGAGCCCGAAAAGCTTCTTGGTACTCCATGGAACTGCTGGCTATGAAACAGGAAATTCTGATGGCTAGAGTGCAGGTGGGATTAATCTGGCTGTGAATCTGACCCAACATGGGTTAGAGCACACTATTGTGCCTACCATGTGGTGGTGACGATGATGAAAAATAATTTTTTCTCCGCCACCATTGCGTCCTCAAGTAGCCGTCCAGCAGAGCTTTTCAGAGTAGTAAATGGCTTCATAAAATCAAGCTCAAAGAAGCATAAGCCAGGGCCAAGTAATATCTGCTGTGACAAATTTGTGAAGCACTTTGAGGACAAAGTCGCCCAGATTTGTAGGGGATTGGATGTGACAATTGGACTTAGTCCAGGGGAGGTGTCCAGAGAACTGTCTGGTCCTGTTTGTTTGGATCAGTTTCAATTGTTGCAGCCTGAGGATGTGGACAAGCTGCTTGCAGGGGTGCGGCCTATGACATGCTCTCTGGATCTCTGCCCCTCATGGCTGATAAAGACTAGTTGACAAGGTATGACCGGGTGGATCCAGGAGGTAGTGAATGCCTCTCTGAGGGAGGGGGTGGATCCACTGGCCCTGAAACAGGCTTTAGTGTGCCCCCTCCTGAAGAGGGCCTCCCTGGATCTGGAAGATTTAAACAACTATTGCCTGGTGGCTAACATACCTTTCTTAGGCAAGGTTCTGGAGAGGGCTGTTGCTGTTCAACTGCAAGCATGCTTGGAAGAAGCTGATTATCTAGACCAATTTCATTCTGGCTTCAGGCCCAGTTATGGCACAGAAGCTGCCTTGATCACCCTCGTTGATGACCTTCTCTGGGAGAGAGAAGGGGGAATGCTACCCTGTTGGTTCTCCTGGACCTCTCAGTGGCTTTTGCTACCATTGACCATGGCATCCTTTTGGAGAAACATCCTTTAGGAGGCAATTCTTGGCACTGGTTTAGCTCCTATCTCCAGAACAGATCCCAGTGTGGGAGACACTGATTCAACACCCTGGGAATACCTTGTGGGGTTCCTCAGGGGTTGATCTTATCTCCCATGCTATTTAACATCTATATGAAGCCGTTGGGAGAGGTCATCAGGAGATTTGGTGTGAGGTGTCATCAGTATGCAGATAATACCCAGCTCTATCTCTCTGTACCATCTGAATCAGGTGAGGCAGCTGAAGTGCTTGACAGATGTCTGGAGGCAGTAATGGGCTGGATGAGGGTGAATAAACTGAAGCTGAATCCAGACAAGACAGAGGTGTTGTGTGTCACAGGGTCTCAGATCCGGGTAGTTGGGAGATACCATGTCCTTGATGGGTTGCAATGCCCTGGAAGGGACAGGTGCGTAACTTGGGGGTTCTCCTTGACTCCACACTAACACCTGAAGCTCAGGTGGAGGTCGTGGCCAGGAGTGCCTACTCCCAACTACAGCTAGTCCATCAATTGAAGCCTCTTCTGGATAGAGACGACTTGGCCACAGATATCCATGCTCTTCTAGATTGGGATACTGTAATGCACTCTACATGGGGCTGCCCTTGAAGATGGTTCGGAAGTTGTAGCTAGTGCAAAATGCAGATACTAGAGTGCTGACCGGAACATCTAGCAGGATGCACATCATGCCAGTTTTAAAAGGGTTGCATTGTCTGCCAATTTACTACCGAGCCCAATTCAAGGTTTTGACTCTGACTTATAAGGCCCTAAATGACTTGGGCCCCAGATATCTAAAGGAATGCCTTCTCCCATATTGGCCTGCCTGTGCTTTAAGATCAAGCATTGAGGCCCTCCTGGTAATAGTGAGGTTGGTGGGCACCCGAGAGAGGGCCTTTTCTGTGATGGCCCCCAGACTATGGAATAGCCTCCCCCTCGAGGTGTGTCATGCCCCTTCCTTATAATTATATTTAGGAAGGCAGTGAAGACGCACCTCTTTGCCCCTGGCCTTTGGCTGAGCTGCTTATGTCCCCACCCGCCCAGGACAGACACTGTCATTTTAAACATAATGTGTATTGTTTTAGAGTTGTTGAATTTTCAAAGTCTTTTAATGTATATTCTGTTTTAATCTGTTGTTTTAAGGTTGTTACCCACCCAGAGACCTTTGGGTATGGGGCAGGATAGAAATTTAAATAATAAATAAATATAACTAATAAATAAATATAACTCTGGTGCACATAGTCAGGGTAGGGTTGTATATAAGCTGGCTGCCTTGGTGGATAGAAGAAGAAGAAGAAGAAGAAGAAGAAGAAGAAGAAGAAGAAGAAGAAGAAGAAGAAGAAGAAGAAGAAGAAGAAGAAGAAGAAGAAGAAGAAGAAGAAGAAGAAGTTTGTTTTTCTACCATTTAAGGGGACTCAAAATGGCTAACAAAGCTTCTCCCCACAACAGACACCCTGAGGTAGGTGGGGCTGCGAGAGCTCAGAAGAAAGCCACCCAGCTGGCTTCATGTAGGTGTGCAGAATCAAACCCGGTATTCCCAGATAAGAGTCTGGCTCCTTAACCACTAGACCAAACTGACCAAACATCAATGTTCTCTCTCTCTCTCTCTCTCTCTCTTTTTTTTTCTGATCCTACCCTTTCATAAAACCATTACACACTGTGACTGGCTCTCATAAGCTTACTGTGCTTTTGGCCAGATCTATACCATTTACTGCCTTCCTATCCTTTGGCACCAGGCTGGGCAAAGGTGACGTAAGTTTCTGCAAGCCCAGAGTGTGTGTGCCCTGGCTGGGGGAAGTGGATATTTAGCCTATGGCATCTGATTAATCTGTGCCATAACCAGACAATTCTTGAGCATGAAAAATAAACAGAAAAAGTAGCAATCTTTATCCAATTGCAAACATCCAGTCTACTCTTGAGCAGCAAATAGCCAGGGATATGTAAGACAGTAGTAACTGCCTTCTACAGCACCTCCAGCAATGGCATGCTGCTCTCGGTCTCTGCCACTCCTGTACAGTAGAGGAACTCAGGAAAGGCCCCCAGAGGTAGCCCATCTCCTCTAGTGCAAGAACAGAGTTGATTGTGCTGGTTCCAGGACTGTGGCCTACAGTAAGTCCAAGTGACCAGTTGCAGCGTGGTAGCAGGTAAGGGTGATAGGAAGAAATGTCATTAGGGATGTGCACAAATAAATACCTTTGGGTATAGGGTGGGATAGAAATAATAATTAAAAATAATACAATATTCATAACATTTAATATTCATATGAATTTGTACAAATGAGGACATTTGTACACAAATCAAATGTTATGACATTCATACATTGACATTTGTATTTGTATAAATGTTTCAGAACATTCTTATGAATACTTTGGAACATTCGTGAACAGGGGAGGTGGGGAAGCGGCTGCAGCAGTCACATCTGCGATGGAGCCAAAGTGCATATGACATGGATTGATCGCAGATTCAAAGTGAATTCAGGATGGATTTGGTGCTGTCAGAGTGGATATGTTATGGAATACATATCAGATACGTATCTGATCCATATGCATTCATATCAGATATTCGTACAAACTTGTACAAATACATTTGTATTAAATAGAATCCTACCACATTCAAAGGATATCTATTCAAATGAACACAAATTTTCTTACATTCAATTCACTATGAATCAAATGCAACAAACAAACAAACATCCGTGCATGTCCCTAAATGTCAGAGCTCTTCCTACTACTCTGCTTTTACAGTTTTCTGCTGTTATAAGAAAGGCTTATTAAATGGTTATTTATGAATATTGTGCTACATGGGTCATAGAAACTTCATGTCGGAATGTGCACATGACCATTGGCACCATTTCAGCATCCTGAAAGCACAAGATTTGACTAGAAAAATCTGAGATCCCTCCACCAAATAGATTCCATGTTGGATAAATCAAACCTCATTTCGAAATGCAGGCTTTGAATTTTCCTGTTTAGCCCCTGTCGCCGCCGCTTTGCACAAGGCAAGTTGTTTCTGTTGTGTTTTCTTGGTTGAGGTGTCAGTTCCCAGGTCTAGAATAATGGTAAAAGGATCCCCAGGTAGAATCTCCATGATGGTCCTCCATCATCTGAGCCCTCCATGATAGTCTTCTGCCAATGGAATTATTATCTGTGCTGGCTGCTGTCATAATGTTGATCCAATCACAACTGCATTTTGAATCTTCCACTTGTCTGCCCTTCAATGCTCAATTGGAAAGACTGTTGCTTCAGTCTGATGCAATGTGTCTAAACAGAGACTCTTGGACTCTAAAATCCATTTTGTTTTCCTGTTAAGCTGTGCTCTTGCTGAGCTCAGCAATCTCCATCCTTTGTCATTCCATGTACTGGATACGTTACAGGAACTGTATTCTCTTCACAGGCAGACAACTGGAACACAGTGCAACTTTGTACCAGAAGGTGAAATAATCTGTGTGAGTTTCTCTTTCAGTTTAGGGTCTCCTGATAGTTATTAATTTAACAATTCACCCTTTTAGTTCCCTGCCAGAGCCCCATTTAAATCCCTGTCTAAAACCATTCACTTTTGTCCTTTCCATTCATAAAACATAACTCTTTACAGTGTACCATAGAATCAGAGTTGGGAAGTACCTCTAGGGTCATCAAGCCCACCCCCCTGCTCAACCAAGAAATGTCTGCTCAGAGCCTTATATTAGAAAAAGCTCTGTAACTGGGTTTGCCATCCATTATTGCTTACTATATTTTTGACATTTGAGAATCAGCTGTTTTCTGACAGGTCTCTTGATTACTGCCATTTTTTAAGGTTTTGAAGCATTTTTGCTGGTTTTTAAGCAAACAATTTTTTTAATTGGAAGACTCTTTTGTTTTTATGTTGATCTTTCTCTCTTCCTGTTTTATTTACAGCTCCCCACCAGTTAATTGTTAACTAGTAAAGCCACTAGTCTATCAGGTCGTGCAAAGATAATGCCTGAGAGAGATTCTTTCCCATAACAGTACAATCCAGTGCACCTCTCTTATCACCATGTGGAGCTTAAGCTGGGATATTCATGCATTGAATGTGGGTCATGTGGACCTCACACTCTTCAGTGCACACAATGTGCCCTTAAGGTGCAGAGATGTGTTATCCTTGCACCTTCAGTGTGCTGTCACAGTGCCATAAAGGCACCAAGAAAATGGTGTCAATGTTGAACAACACAGGAAAAGTCTACTTATTATATGCTCATTATGCATGAATTAATTTGGAATATTAGGTGTTTTTTTTAAAAAAGATTACTTATGGCAGAAGAGACTATTAACAAGGTAGCTTCTTAACCCCAGGTTTACAATCTAATAAAACAGACATGACATACAGGGAGCAAGGACGTTTACAGTAAAGACTGAAATGTGTTTTCAGACTGAATGACACATTTCAACTTTTGGACATGCAATACTTGATTCCACCCAGGTGTAAATGTTGTGTAAAAACACAATGCTGTTTGCTGAGGATGATGAAGGGAACACAAAATCTAGAGAGATGGAGCATTGCATCACCGACTGCTTTGTGTCGTGGCAGAATATAAATTATTCATGGAGAAAAAGCAAGGAAAACAAATAATAATGTCTTTCTCTTAATTTTCCACAGCATAATGATAAAATGACTCCATAACTTCCTACAACAAATGCATTATTGTTTTTCTCCCAGTGTAGCTAGAAGTGCCAACGCAGCCGAAAACTGGGTGGCTTACCTGATAATTTGGGATTCAAAAGCATGGAGCAAGTGTTTTGCTGCCCTGAACAAAATCCATCTGTATGGAAAACCCACATACATTTTCAGTTTGCAACAATTTACAGCTTCCAGTGCTCCAATCTTCCCTAAAGCACTGCTGTTACAAACTGAGAGGTAAATTTTATCCTGAGATTTTCTCATGGTTAGAAGCAATCATTGAAAGGAGGTTACCATCAACAAATAACTTTAAAGTGTAGTCTTTCTGCAGACAAGGACCATTAAAACAGAACATCACACACATTCCAATGAAATAAATACATACAGCAAGCTTTCTGCTTTGGAAGAAATACTAACCTATGTCACACTAGAAAATGGAATTGATGGAAAAATGATCAGAGTCTATTGACTAGTCTGATCCTCAACATATGTTCTAGTACTGAGCCAAACCCATTCATGATTTTCTGGGTTGGTGCAACCAAGCTGCACAAAGTGGGAAGATTAATGAGTTTAAAGGAGAGAGAGAGATGCAGCAGAAAATAGCTTTCTTTCTTTATTCATTTTCTTTACACACATATAAAAATGAAACCAAAAAAGCAGTGTGTGACAATAATGCTCTAACAACATTGAAAGAATACCACTAAAAAGTAGGAAAATAAGCACTAAAAAGTGTAAATATTCCAGACAACCTAAGTCATTTATTATGGGTGTAAGTGAACAGGGGTATTTTTAAGAACAAAAAAAAAGTTCAAGGTGTTTTTCTTTTTAAAAAATATACATTTCAGTTAGCTAAGTAGCAACACAGTACGAATTAGAACAAGCAGGGTGATGAGGTAGAAAATGAAAACATGGTTCAGGGAGGTCAATGCAAATGTTTCTGTTTCATAATAAACTACAAAAGAGTAATTAGTAAAGGGCTTGTCTATGCCATTTTCAAGAAAGGAATTCATACCACAACCAGTAATGCCAATTTACCATATCTGATAGAACTTAAGTGCTTGTGGAGGATGGAACCAGTTCAGTTCTATCACACTGCTGTGTTGACATGTCTTTTAGGACAAGTCATCAGTGGTTATCAGGGAGGCTGTTTGTACAGTCACTTCTCAAATTTGCTTGGGTCAATGTTGTTTGCATTGTACAACTTCAGCTCTCTTGGACAGCAAGCCATGTCACACTGCCATAAGTAGCCTCCTCAATTCAGCTTGTAGGGGATGGGCATTATCAGAGTGGAACTTTCTGCTCAAAGCTCAGCCGTCCCTGCTCCCTGCTACAGGGTGACCTGAGAAATCCAGAGCAGACGGAGCATACTAGGAGAAGGGCCTTCCTTCTACCACACTAGATGTAGAAGGAAGGTCCATAGAGTGCTTCTTATTTTTTACTTGTGGAAAGTGTGGAAACGCCCTTTATCTCCTTAACTGAAGCTTATTTTAATATTTTTGACTCTGCATATTGTTTTTAAAAATACTTGTCACAAACCCCATTCTTTTTAGATTCTTCCTGTTATTCATAGGCTGTTTGGAAATTCCAGAATGCAGATGATTTTGTTCCATATCACCTGTAATTACAAATTTTGTTCTTGTTCCAGTGTAGTAGTGGGAGAGAGAGAGAAACTCTTGCTTGTGCCCAGCTTTTGGGACACCTGCTAGATTTGGCATCTGTTCTTAAAAGTCCAAACCACGTTGGCAAGTTCATGCATTTTTATTACTCACTTGGCTCTGTATCGTCTTGTTAGCTCATGGTGTTCGGCATGTTCCATGGTGTCCACATCCCTTCTGTTTGGTACAACATTTGAGCCAATACTGTGGACACCCATGGGGTGATCTTGGCAGCTGGGAAACCCAGATGCTAAGTTTGAGCATGTGGTTTTCCAAGAGCAGCATCTGGGTGTTTGGTTGGCCTTTTATCTGGCTTATATTGGCTGTGATGGTGGCTGTAGAAATTCTGTGTGGCTGGCACAGGATTAGTCTGCTGGCTTATCTTGTTCTTCTGAATGTCAGGATCTTTTAAAATCACATTTCAAATATACATATATACATACATACATACATATACATACATACATACATATACGCGCACACACACACACACATATACATACTGTGCATACATATACATATACACACACACACACTCTTCTGCTGTGATGATGGTGGAAATCATCTTTATTATGTCATGTACTATGCAATGCACCTTATCACGACAATAGCTTTCTTTTTAAAATCTTCATATGGCAAGTCACACTTTTTAATTTTTTTTAATATGTAACAACAAACATCAAAAACCCATAACACACTTTGATGTAAAGAGATGCCTAGATCCATGCTTCAAAGTCCTTGTTCTCGAATTATTTAAATGACGTAGTGTAAAGTATCTAAGGCTAACACCTGAAAATGCAAAGCATGTGGAGTCAATTATTCAAGAAATACAAAATTACAAATGTGAAAAATTCAATTTGTATTCAATATTCGATATAATATTTTGTATCTCTAGATATCCACATTAGAATGAAAATTCAGGTTTTTGCATAACTAAAACTTTGATGAAGAGTGTTTTTCCATTAGCATCCATTAAGGACCCATTTGGCTGAGAGCCGGATGACCCCATTTCCACTACAGGCCCCATTAGAGACATATCTGTTTCCACCACAGCTAGGGAAATCCAGATCATATGGGTCCTTCAGGACCTATAATACAGATTTCATGTAGACCCCATTAAAGGGGTCTATAATGGGGTCTTCAGCCATAAAATCCAGATTATAGGGAGCCTATTTCCATTGCAATTAGGCAATGAGGTCTAGAGGAGGCTCGGGGAAGGGGGGCACCCATGGGGTATGTGCCCCAAAATCAAAACTTCAAAGTCGCTAACTTCGAAGATCCTCCAGAGTGCTTGACAGTTGCATTGCTCTCGCAAGGGGTTTTTCTGTGGAGCCTTTGCTAATCTCCGAAGGCAACTTCGGAGTGACTCCAGAGCCTTTGCTAATATCCGAAGGCAACCTTGGAGATTGTACCTGCTGTCCCCCAAAACACCTGGGGTGACAGGCAGACCCCTTGTGAGTAGATCTGAATTTGCAAATGGGTGCTCCAGTGTTTCCACAGCAGGCAGGCTAGCATCCATTGCTATTGGGTGCTAGACATCCCATGGAAACACAGTGGGTACTTCCCTTAATCTACTAGATCCAGATTAAGGGAAGAACCCAATCCTTAGATCCAGATCATCTTAGATCCGGATCAAAGGAACTCAGTGGAAAAACACCCCAAAATAAAGCAATCACAATTTATGAAAATGAACAATTTGACTGCAAATTTGAATTTTGCCATGTTTTTTCATGAAAAAGTTTTCAATGGAAAATTGTATTTTTCTTTTCAATTCCCTCCATAAAATTCACTTTCTAGGGTCTGATCCTTCACTACATTTTATTGAGAATGTATATAGAACTAAATGAGATGCAGTTGTTTCCCCAGGATTATCCCTTCCAGGCTGTTTCAGCTTTCGTTTTTGATTTTTTTTTCTCTATGGAAAAATACTGGAAAGCTGTGAATCTCCAGTTGTTGTAGACATCACCTCTCCTCGTCATTGATCAGAGAACATGCTGTCTGAAACATATAGAAAGTTGGTACTGAGTATTATTTAGAGGGTCAAGGGTATATCATGAATATAAAGGTAAGATTTTTGAGAAACCATACATGTACATTTGTAATTTATGGAATAAAAGTTCAGAGCAGCAGGACTATTCCTGTTGTGGTACCAGGGGTGTGGAATATTGCTACCGCCATTTTGGTTTCACTGAAATGCTGCAAAACAAAAAATTCAAAAGGGCTTCCAAGACAGTAGCATGTATTCTCATCCCCTCTCTAATCCACCCTTTCTTGTCTACAGAATCATGGTGTGTAAACAATTATACTCATGAACATCTCTAAACTACCTCAGAGGTGTTTTCTTTTTAACTGCATGTGAATGTGCAGAATTTTGGCTGAGATCAGGCAGGACTTTTCTAGTCATTCCTTTTTTTTTAAAAAAAGTCATCCCATCTTCAGAAACATAAAAAAAGGCTAACAAAAGGCTGTTGAAAAATACAGCTCAGAACCTACCTTATTTACCTCCAAGTCAGGCAAAACCTATCCTGAATATGGGAGCTTGCCACTGATTGGCCACTTGGTGGGAAACCCTTGCACCTTTCCTTTCCAACTAAGATTAAAGCGAGATACATCTTCAGACCTATGAAGTTGACTTTTCTTCAAGATGGGGTAAGGGTGATATAGTGGGGGAGGAATATCATTACAGGCTCAAATTTGCCTAGAGGGTGCTTCTTTAAGCATGTCCAATTGCGCCCTTGCTTGTAGCAGCTTCTGCATAATTATTGTATGATGCCTTTGGTTTTTAGCAATGTGCTCATGTACCACCCTGGAATTTTTTGGTATCTTGCCTCCTTCTGGTACCACTCTGCAGATCACCAGTGATTTCAAGTAAACTATGTTATGAAATGTTTTTAAAATCAAAGATTGAAAAAAAAAAAGGTTAATAGACGTACATACATGGAAATAAACAGGTTTTTTTAAAATGGATCATCCTTATTTGTCTATTCATAGCTAACTGGTGTGGGATGAGGAATTCATATAAACATGCTGGATGTCCTTACTATGAAAAATACAGCTCCTTGTACAGGAAGATATGTGACATCTATCTTGTGGACAGGAGCTTGCAATCCTGTTCATTAATTTTATCACTAACATAAACTTTTAATATGCATACGATCAGTATATGGGGCTTGCAGGGCAGCTTAAAATGACTGTAACCTGTAATTACTGTCCCTGTACTTGATTATAATAATCTGATTGCAATTATTCAGTGATTTTAATACAAGCCCCAAGCTACATAACAATAATTCAAGTGCAGTGATTGGGAACATGTTTCTGTTTGGCTGTGAAATTATGTTTTAATCCACACTGATTCAGGGATCTGGCTATACTTCTGTCCTTGTAATTAAGGCACATTTGTACAGACGAGTAAAACAACTTTATTCTAGAGTGATTTAAATTAATATGAATGTCCTGGGTAAGTCAAAATAGATGGTGAGCATGAGACACAAATAATGCGGTAAATATAGCCAGAGATGACTGGCTTGATCAATGAATATTAATAATAATTTACAAATGCCCAGATCACTTGAGAAAAAAAAAGATTTAGTTGAGCTCATGAGACCTGTTCACCACAACTGATAATATACATTAAAAGTCTACTATGTTGCTTATTGTTTCTTAATTTATTATTCTACATGATTCATGAATCACTATCTTAAACCATACAATCAATATCATGAAAATCTCAATATGAAATCCTCAGTACATGTTATCAGAAGGAAGTTTAGCCAAAACTGTGAATGATATACATACTTTTGATTTTGCAAAACTATCTTAAACTATCACAGTTTTTAAGTAGTGAGACAATTCATAAGCAAATAAAATTTAAATAGTTTTTTTTTTAATGGAAATTTGTGAAAGATAGAAAGTAGTGACTGGCTGAAACAAAAATAATGATAATCAAATTTAGACTTTTAAAGTCATTCATTATATTTTTAAAGGTCTATCCATCAAAATCCTGTTATATGGAAGAATCATATTTAACTGTTTAAATGCATGGATTTCATTTGAAGCTGTGCATTCAAATGTAGCACATAATATATCTGTATATAATGTATTCGTATATAATGAAAATAGACATGCAGAACAAAGTTTGGGCCTTGTAATCCTTTTCAGTGCTTCATTGGTTCACACATTAGTGCAGATCTGTGAGGCCTGCCCACCACTGGTATGCTCTAGACCAGTGATGGCCAATCTATGACACGCATGTCACAGGTGACACGCCAAGCCCTGGCACTCGAGCGTGTAGTGCTTGCTTGTTCTTGAAGTGTACGAAATACCAACTTTCAATTGAAGATTTAGCAAACGAAATTCAGCAACAAAAGTCACTAATGTAAAGAATTATTTGTTTTTGCTTTTAATAAAATACATATATCAAAAATATAACTTTCTTACTAGAGCAACAAATATCACAAAATTATGGCTATTTCTAGATGTGACACAGCACCGGAGTTAAGCTAGGTTTTCTTGTGAAGTTTGACACACTGAGCTCAAAAGGTTCGCCATCAGTGCTCTAGACATTCGACAGAGCATAATCCAGATCAAGAGACCCTTATTACCAATAGACCAGCATACCAGCTCAGGCTGGTGTGGATCAGCTAGATGCACTACTGAAGTGGGTTCCCTCAGGGCTCTGAGACTTTTGTTCCTAGTCCTTCAGAACCCTTGGTCAGTGTGGGAGCTGGCTGGCATTCCCACCATAAATGCTAGTGTGCCTTTATGCTTACACCCTCTCCAACACTACAGGGAAATTGTGTCATGGTAATATGATATCTGAATTGGAGCTTGGTGGTACCACTGATATTTGACTTTCATTGTTTCTTTAATTCTAACCAAGGTGCACCATTTTTCCTTCTTATTGATTAGTTTCTCCCATTCCTCCTCTGTAAACTGTTCCCCATTATTATCTCCCCTAATCCTTCTTAAACTTGAAATTTGGAGCAAGGTTTAAATTTAGTATTGCTTTATAAATGCATGAACATATGGACACTAACTTCATTATAATGTTTATATAAACAGTATATTATAGTGTGTTTATTGACACACTAGCTTGTGTGTAGACCCATATTTGTAAGATGCAATATTCTCTCACAGATATATAGTTTTGTTTACTTTCCGCATTTTTGGAATCTATCCTTTTTCAGGGATTGTTGGTTATCCCCACCAAGTTATAACAAGATTCAAGCTGTTGAATCTTCTTTGCATTAATGCACTGTTCTAAAGGAGAGTTTCACTTTGCAGTCTTTCCTCATTCTTGTGGTAATGTTGCCAGGCAGGCTCTACTTTTGTGAGAGAGCAAAAGGACACTTGAAATAAATTGACCAGATTTGTCAAGCGCTGCTGAGAATGGTCTGAAATATGTGTGTGTGGGGGTGTATTGAAGATATGGATACTCAAAATCAAGATTCTCTATTTTCATGATTGATGATACATTTGACCATAAGATTGATACGTTATGACAATCCTCAATCTTTACTTAATGCTCGTGAAATATTCACAAATTCATATGCCTTAGAAAAGAGAGATGAGAGGCTTCTATTGATGGACTGAAGATCACAGACAGAAAATATATACAAATAATTGTGTTTAATGAGGGTACAACTATTATCTTGTGCTTTACAATCTTATTTATTATTTCTTCAGAGGAACACAATGGACATGTTTGACAAAGGTAATCTGGATGGCCTGGTGCCCCCTGGGACAGAGCATAGGCAACCCATGGTATCACCTTCATCCCAGAGCAGCCAAGAGCTGACCTAATTGCCACTAGCTGTGGAACAGTAAAAGCTAGGGCACTCTCGGTACAGCCCTAGGTGCAGCATTTGCACTACTATGCTATGCGGGGATGATGTGTTTGCAGCTGTGTCTGTGTCTGTGCAGTTGCACAGCACATCACCAATTGACATAGTAATGGCCCAGCGCACATGGCTGTTGCTACAGTGAGGCAGATGGTACCAGATGAGACTGTTCACACTTCACTGAGACCCAGGTAGGTCTGGATGAAATGTGGGAAGGGCTAGCATTCTCAATGCAAACATTGGTCAGCCATCCCTGATCTTAACTGCTGTGGGATACTTTTCCATGGCAGTTAAGTGTGGAAAATGACCAATTAATAATATTATCAGCCGTGTTTTTCATAAGGATAAAACTTTTTATTGAGGAGAGCAAGTGATGGCATGCTGATTTGCCAAGAAGAGATGTCTGACAAGACACAATTGTGTGATCTCTTTCTTCTTCTGCCAGTTAATATTTCTGCAAGGTCTTTCCCCATTTTTTCCCTTTTATTTCTCTTTTAATTACTATAAAATGAAATTTAAAACTTATTTTTGCCTACAGTTTTTTTTTAAATTAAGAGGGAGCTTGGGGTCTCTTTGTTTTGCTTCTAATTACATCTAGTTTCTTTTTTATTTCCATTAACTAGGTAGCCAGAAGTTATCTGGCGTCTACTTTTGCTTTTTGTCTTGTTGCACTCTTGAGTTTTATCCCAGGATACCAAGCACCATGTAATTGTTTTTCTTTTTTCCCTCCTTTTCCCACTTACTATTATAACTTTGCTGGATATTGTTTAGCTCAACTGCACTCCAGACTTGACACAATTAGTTTCCAGGGGAATAGCTTTTAGAGATAGTCCAGAGAATCCATTGTTTTTTAGCACCAATAGCTATAGCACAATCGATTAGTACCTAATCTCTAGATGTTCTCTTCAGTTGGTACAATTTTTTTGTTTCAGCCTTTGTACTAATAGAGACCACCCACCACTAGAGACTAATCTTTCATTACTGGTTTGAATATTAGATTGGCTTCTTCTTATACAGCTTTTCTGAGGCATGAAGGCCACTAGTTGAAAAGGAGAAATTGATCAGTGAAATTAATTGTCTCCAAAACAAGCTGGGTTCACTGATCATGAACTCCTTAAAATCTCTGATCCTCATAAAGTTAGCATCTGAAAATATCATTGGGATATTCAAGAAGCTGATAAACATTTTCAGGATCCTTTGTTGTACATAGGCATAATTCTGGCAATAAGCATAGTGATCCTCCAAGAAGATTTACACATTGGTTTGGTGCTACATGCTCCACCAGTAAAAGGGGATTGAGGGATGCTTACATTTCTTACAGAAATTCTGATCAACACAAGTATGTTCCTGGGAGGTCCAAGGCCAGAGCAGGAAGACCTGGTTCACTCCAGGAAAGCCTATTTCCATCTTGGGATGGTGCCAGAAAACACCCACAGATGGCAGAGGAGCTGCAAGAGAAGATAAGGGGGTGCATGGGAGGTAGGCAGGATGCCTCCTCTGGGGTCTGCAGGCCTTTTTTGGCACAATCCTGTGCCCAAAGTTGGCCTTAGGCACTTCCAGTTCTGGGTTTGCTGACCTGGAAGTGCCTTAGAAGAAGGCACAGCAGCAGCGGTGAGGACAGGAAGGAGGGTGTATTCATTTCATGCACGAATACAAATACCCCCACATTCCTGGGGGTGGGATTCATCCGAAGCTGAATTTTCCCACATTCAATTCATTACGATTCTGCTATATTTCAGTATTCTGGAATAAGCATGCTTTATCCTGGAATATTCAAATATAGTGGAATAAGGAACTGACCTTTATGCTTTTATTATTAGATGTGCATTTAAGTTTGCTTTAGACCAGGGTCTTAACCAGGGGTTCATGGATCCCTTGGGGGTCCATGGAAAGTTTTCAAGGGATATGTGGCTTGAATTGCCATTGCTGAGTGGAAGAAGGAGGAGGAGGAGGCTATCCCTGTCATGGTAACCTGGATTATGTGGGTAACCTGTACATCATTTGGGCCCAGCCCAAAAACTTTGAGTTCAAACATTCTGGCTGGTGCTTTTTGAAAAGGGGCCAGTCCTTTTCACATGCATTAACAGAGCAGTATACCATTCATAGTTCACTGGTGGACTTCTTTCAATACATTCAGTGGCACCGTATCCCATTCTGTGGTCTAGTCTGATGCACTGGGAGTAAAGCCTCTGATATTCTGCTGAAAGTTGCTGAAAACAGAACTAGAGTACACTCACTGAGCCAGTATACTGGCCCATATAGAAAGGGCCTTAGACTGGTTTTACTGCTACTCATTACATTAAAAAGTAAATAACAAGATAAATTTCATTTTTAAAGGAGAAAAAAGAATTACTTGGGATTTTAGTAAAGACTATAGAACTGACTTTATTTTGTTCAATATATAATTTAAGTGCAGTAACATGGTCATTGTGTAAGATTTTCATTGTGTAAGGTATACTCAAAGATAACTCCACAAGTCCCATATATCTATCTTCATCCAAAGGTATTCTGTGGATCACAGCCATAGCCTGCTTATTTAGAAAATTATAGCTGCAGGTAACAAATTTGCTGCAGAGTTTATAATTAGATGGCAGTGCCTAGTATCAGAGGAAGTGTTTTCTTAAAAAAAAATTCTGGCAATATATCTGAATGTATATTGACTAATCTGTCATGATCAGAAGAGCCTAAAAGCATCAATCAAGAACTTAAGGTACAAAAAAGGACAAATCAGAAAGCAATAATGCCATTGGTATAAACAAAATTAGAACAACAGGAGTTGCTGAATCAAATTTGATGTAGAGCACTGCTGAGATGCATTACTTTATATTATGTTGAATTTAACAACTCAAGTTTGCAAATGAATTAAGGCTCTCAGTAAATCAAGACAAATAGTCTTAGGTTGCATCCAGACTTATCTCAAAGCAGCGGCTCAGCATCCGACTGAAGTGAGCAAAGTAAAAAGATGCTGATTAATCAGCATCTTTTTACTTCGCTTCTTCGGGACATGCTGAGCCCTCACTGCGGGCAGTGGTGTGTCACATCTGACTGACATGAAATCACTTCACTGGGACAACACAGCTTCTGAAGTGACTGTGCTGTCCCTGCATGGCTTCCGATCATTGGGTCTGACCAACAGGAAGGAGTTTCACAGGGACAGCGAAGTATATTGCAAGTCTGGACGCAGCCTTAGACATAATATTTGAAGCTTCTTGCACTGATCTGGCTGTAGCTGAAGTTTCGCTATTAAATAGCAACAATTACAATAACAACAACAGTATTGTGGGACTTTTGTATTCAGACAATCTTAGCACATAATGCACCTGGTCTGGCCATTGTAGAGCAGAAACAGGTGTGGCTCATCAAGGTTGCAATATCTGGTGACAGTAGAGTTAATGAGAAACAACATGAGAAAACAGTCAAATATGAAGACCTGAGGATTGAAGTGCAGAGACCTTGGCACAAGCCAACAGTAGTGGTACCAGTAGTGATCAGCAAACTAGGTGCCATCCTGAAGATTTTGGGCAATACTGGAAACAAATCAATGTTAACAAAATTACCATTGGTCAACTGCAAAAAGGCACACTTGCTCGGATCCGAACACATCATGGCATCCTAAATTCTTAGGAAGAAAAGGTTGCGATGAAGACTCGTTCCTACTAATGATCTGGTAGTTGTGCTATACTGTTGGTTTTTTTGTACTTTTATTTTTATTATAAAAACATGGTTTGGCCCACATATGTGCAAAGAAAAAACTATAATAATGAGCAATAAGGCTGCAACAAACCTCCATTCAGAATGTGATTTCTTTCACTTTAGGATAGCTAACATTTTCCCAACTGCAGTAATGCTACTGAATTTGCTCTCTCTGTATGTTTGTGTGTGCCTACACATGAAAATGATATAATACTATAACACTATTTAGATTCCAAAATATTCCACAGTCAGCAGCACTTTAGGAGGCCATTTTATGACATCTATGATCTATCATAAAAACTGGTAGTGGTCAGCAAATTTTTTATTTTAGTATTTGCTTTGTACTTTGCAATGTTATGTTTTTGCTTTTAAGATGATATAGGTTAAAGTTCAATGCAAAATGTAAGCGTTTAAGAGCTACCTCAGAGATGAGATACAGACCAGTAGTTATTTGGCTTGAGAGATGGCCCATTCATAGCAGAGGTCAGGACTTCTATGGACTATCACAGTGAAGCTGCCCAGACTTTGAAAAATTTAAAATATAATATTATGAACAGTGATACATAATTGAATCGGGAACGATATAAACAGACGGTCAGATTTTCTGAGGAAATTTGCAGCTCAGAATAAAAAAAAAGAAAAGAAAATATTATAGGAAGGTTCCTACCCATTGCATTTTCTAGCTAGTTGCAAATTTCTATTTGAATTAAATCTCTCTTAATGGTTGTTGTTTATTTATAAATGCATTATTTTAATTTTCAGGCTTCATTCCTATAGCCACTTATTTGGAAGTGAATTCCATGCAACCCATTAGAGCCAGATCCATACATTGCATGAGGCCAGTATCACAAACTGCCACAACTAACAGTTTATACACAGTTTGGGCATGTTCCACTAAACCAGGATTGAGTGGTTCTTATATTTCTCATTCCTGCTTCTCACAAAAATAAGGACTACAAGTAGAATAAGCACCATGCGTAATTACATAAATGCATACTGTGAGTTCCATTAAGCTGTGATACTGGACCTGGCATGGGACTTATAAAAGAGCACACATGAAAAGAATTGGGTTAAAATAATACTTATCACTTTATATTTTTATTATAACCTCCTCTATCTTCTTTAGTCTTTAAAATGTACTGCTCCTGTAGACCTAATATATTCTTTTCCAATCTGTTGCAGTACTTACACAGTATGGGTGTTTTTCTGCGGTCACTTAGTACCCATTTTAGCACCTATTAAGGACCCATTTGGGTGAGAGCCAGATGACCCCATTTCCACCACGGCACCCATTAGGGACACATTTGTTTCCACCGCGCCTCAGGAAATCTGGATCATATGGGTACTTTTTGGCCTTTAATCTGGATTTTCTGTAGACCCCATTAATGGGGTCTACAATGGGGTCTTCAGCCAGAAAATCCGGATTAAAGGGAGCCTGTTTCTACGTTAGTTTGACAATGGGGTCTAGAGGAGGCTAGGGGGAGGGGGCACCCTTGGGGGGTCAAAACCCAAGCTTCAAAGTCATTTCAAAGTCATTGCGAAATCACTTTGAAGTCTGTGCAAAATAGCTCTGGAGCGTCTTTGAAGTCTGTGCTGATCTTCGGAGTGAATTTCGAAGTCACTCCAAAGTCACTTTGACATTTACTCTGAAGATCAGCACAGACTTCAAAGACGCTCCAGAGGTATTTTGCACAGACTTCGAAGTGACTCTGAAGTGACTTCAAAGTGACTTTGAAATGACTTCAGAGTGACTCCAGAGCCACTTTGGAGATTGCACCCCCTGTCCCCGCAAACACCTGTGGTGACAGGCAGACCCCTCGTGAGTAGATCCGGAATTCCAAATGGGTGCTCTGGTGTTTCCATGGCAGGGAAGCTAGCACCCATTGCTATTGGGTGCTAGATCACCCATGGAAACACATTGGGTACTTCCCTTAATCCGGATCTACTAGATCTGGATTAAGGGAAGTACCCATTCCCTAGATCCGGATCATCTTAGATCTGGATTAAAGGAACATGGTGGAAAAACACCCTATGTTAAAGTTCCCTAACATCTGTCCTATGTACATTTGCACAGAAGTATCCCCTCTCTTATCTCCTGGAAGAACAACATTGGGAGTAGAGAACCTTACAAAATCAGACTGCAGCTCTAGGCCTCTTCAGCCTTGAAATGTGACATTTAAGAGGGGAACTGATTGAAGTATATAAAACCATGCATGGTTTAGAAAAGGTAGATAGAGAAAAATATTTTCTCTATCATACAACACTAGAACCAGGGGACATTCTATGAAGCTGATGGGTAGGTGTGTCAGATCAGACAAGGGAAAATATTTAATCACCCAGAGGGCCATCAGTCTATGGAATTTGCTGCCAGAAGAGGTGGTAACAGCAACCAGCCTGGAAAGCTTTATGAAAGGGTTAGACAAATTCATAAATGGCAGGTGTATCAATGGCTATTGAATGAATTACTAGGTACTTCCTTCAAGCTGGAGAGACAGACAGGATTCCTCTAATGGCCATTTACTGAGATTCAAGAGCAGGTGAAGGTTTTGCCTTATGCTTGAGATGCCCCTAAGCTATTGGTGGGCCACTATGCGGGACAGGATTCTGGACTAGATGGGCTGTGGCCTGATCCAGCAGGGCTCTTATGTTCTTAAGCTCCATGATGGCTCATTTCAGTTTAGATTACTGTCAGGGCAAAGGTTTGAATGCAGCTTCAAAATATTTTTCAAGCCTGATGCTTTCTGCCATCATGAGCACAGAAGGAAGATCCTGGAAGAAGGTGTTATCCAAGAATCAGTAATTAAGACTTGAAAGGTATTACATGAGTTTATTTCATTTATTAACTTACGTTGCGTGATGTGGGAAAAGATTTTTTCAGCTCTTTTTAGAGTTCTAATGAGCACAGTTCAAGAGATTACTACCACCTCCTCAATTTAACCAACTTCTCAGCCACTGCTCCAAAGGAATCACATGAGTATTTGACCTCTGTAAGATTTTAAGAAGAAAAACAAACTTCATGAAACTTAATCACATTAGTTAAATCTGGGAGGATGTTTTAATGCTTCTCCTAAGCCACCAAGTTCTATTACCTGAAACCCATCAACATAATCCTTCCTTAGGAAGAAAGGAATAAATCAAATTGAAAAGATTTGTAATTGAATTATCCGCAGTCTCGGGGCAATTAGAACCATTTTTATTGGACGCCTAAGTATAACCTTGACTCTTTCTAATTAGTTCATCAAGTCAGATAATAAGAAAATGTTAAGGACATTTCGCAGTGTTTCAAATTGAAATGAGTTCATATTGTTGATGTGTTCATAATAGCAGCAATGTACTAATAAACAGAGAAGACAGATGTAACGAAAGAGACTACAGGAAAGGAACTCTAGTTTAGTTGTTTCCTGAACTCTTGATCTTGAGAATATAAAAACATGATCTCTGTTGGATTGAACTAAAGACCTATGAAATCTGGCATTCTATTCCTACAGGCATTTACCATTTGCCTGTAAAAAGTCAACACATCTTGAATTCAGTTGTGGAGATAAACATTTCATTTTGAGAAAAACTAATGGAGGTTATATCTATAAGGCATCTCATTAAAAAATAAGTACCTTTCCACACTGGCTGGTCCAGGATGCAGCCTAGACCCCTTCTAAGCCTCTAGTTCCACACTCTGGACCAGAACAGAAGAGGCCCTGTTCCCTGCTAGGCTGCTCTGTCCACACTGATGGAATGTAATCTTAGTTTGGGTGGTCAAGATAGCTGCTTAGATCAGGATCTTGATAGACTTACCCATATATTCCAGCGTATAAGACGACTGGGCATATAAGATGACCCCCAACTTTCCAGTTAAAATATAGAGTTTGGGCTATACTTGCCATATAAGAAGACGACACATGGTGTATAAGACGACCCCCGACTTTTGAGAAGATTTTCCTGGGTTAAAAAGTAGTCTTATACGCCAGAATATATAGTACTTTTGGTTAACCCCTAGTCCAAGCAATCCCATGAAACAGGGAGACATGTGAAAGTGTATACACTTCCCTGTTCTAGTTTAGCAAGGGGACCCATTTTGGCAGCATGCAAATTGTAGCACCAAAATGGGTCTGTGAAGCCAGGAAAGCTCTGGGGCAAACCTATATATTTATATATATATGTGTGTGTGTGTGTATATATGTGTGTGTGTGTGTATACCTTTCACAGTCCTAAATTTCCAGTCTGTCAACTTCACAAAGTGATCCTTTGTTTTAGTGTTGTGTGACAGAGAAAAGAATTTTTCTTTTTCAACCTTTTCCATACCATGCATGATTTTATAAACTTTGATGAGGTCCCCCTTTTAACACCATCTTTCAAGGTTCAATAGAATTAGATGCTGCAACCTGATCTCATTAGGAAGGTCGTCTGCTCATTCTGGTTATTTCACTCTTCTGGCAGGATAGCAATGTTGTCACCACTACCAAGCATGGAGACTCACCTTGTTCCACATTCCTCAAAGTGGCTTCATAAGCACTGTGTCTTTGCACACAAGAAACAGATCACTGCCAGGGCTATTTCTTGTGTTTAACAACCCCTGCCCTGAGGTTTGCCAGTTGCATGCCACTGCTTTAAGGAGTATAGACGAAAAAGGCTTCTCACTGTGGTGCAACTCCTATCATAGTCTGAAGTATAAAAACAATGGGAGATTTACTACCTTTCACAGAAGTGGGTCAAATATTAGCAGTTTATTTAGGCTAAGAATGTTCCAATTGAGCTTGTATTAAACCTAAAGAGATTGTTTCAGTAGAACAATTATGTTAAAACATTATTATTCATTCTAGCATAGATCAACAAGTTATCTTCTGTGTTTGGAATGATCTTCATTTCACCCTACTCCTTTCTCTCTATAACAACTGCACCACATTCAGTGATATATCATGAAATTCTACAGTGCTTGGATGCAGTGAAAAAAGCTCAGCCATGTAGACAGAATAATGCTTTCAAAGGTATGAATGCTCATGCATCTCTGATGAAGGATAACTGGAGATTTTGAATTAGGACAGTATGGCTTTTATTTTCTGGAATAACCACTTTCATTTGATAATTTCTCTTGACTTAAATCATTTAATGAAGGTGAAATGAGAGAAAAAAGATTGAAGTGACACTGATATAGAAATAAAACACAAGGTGTGAATATAGATTTATAAGAGTGTGAAAAATGGCTGCTTCTCATATGCTTCAAAAATTGTACTTGTTGCTGTGAAAAAAATTTGATTCTCATAGTTTTCTCTGTAATTTAGAAAAATATATATATTGTACATCTTGATTGTATGATACTTCTTGACTGGACATCTCTCTCTCTCATGAGTTGAACAGAGTTCACACAATATATGCAAAGGCAGTTGAAGGGTGTTTTTCCACTGTCACTAGAAGTACCATTAAGTACCCATTAATGGGTATAAAAATGCCATTACATACCCATTAATGGGTACTTAATGGGTACTTTTAGTGACAGTGGAAAAACACCCAAAGTCTTCCATTATAACTACCCTTTTTAGATGTTTCCTTTGCCTCATTTTCTAAATGCACATCTCATTCAGAAATTTGGTTAGTAAGCCCCCAAAATTGCTTTCTGGCTTGGTATTCCTATCCCCAATGCATCTGGTTCACTTAGGATGCATTCCCACTTGACTTTTTAAATCTGGGTTGGACTTTAAAAATCTGAATTCAGGACTGAGAGCACATTCTGGGTGTTCCTATTTCCTTGAGGATAACATGGGCTAAATGCAAATACTAGCATTCCCACTCAAACTGCAAAAACAAAAACAAAACAAAAAAACCTAGCATAGAGAACCCCCTGTCCAACCCCTGTTAAGCCTGCCCCACAGAATCAGCTGAACAAAAGAACAAAGCAATGATCTCTTTCACTCTCTCCTTTTCAAATAGGAAGCTCCCTCCCTGCCAATTCTCCCTGTTTGTGCTTAAACAGGATAATCGGCAGTGCAAATTCCCGTTAAAAACTGAGGCTGACAGCTCACACAGAGAGGTGAGAAAGAAACTACTCTCCCTTTCAGTTTCCCTCTGTAAAATGCAGGCTCTAGGCTTATCTTCCCCTGCTGTGTGAGCCTTGCAACAATGTATCACTTGAGACTTTAGTTTTGAAAAACTTTTCCTGCTGGCTTATCTCTCCTAATCACAAGAATTTCCTTGCTACAATTGTATCTTTCACAGCTGTGAAATCCCACCCACATCTGGCAGGTATTGGCCAGAAGGATAGATCCCAGCCCCAAATAGTTTGGTAGTTTTTTCAGGATAGTCCTCATAAAGTCTAGGAATAAAAATAAATAAATGGGATATCCCAATCCTGAAAATGGATTTGATTCAGATTTAAACCTGTATGGGAATGCACCCATAGATTTTCCAATTCATAAGATATTAACTCTTCTTTAAAGTACAAGGCCACCTCCAATTCACCCTTTCCAAACCGTTCTGCACAGTTTGTAACGTGAAACAACTGTTTACATTTGGTCTTCACTGATCTACCAGGGTTCAGTTATGTCAATAATATCATTTTTTAAATCCATCACTAGCTCCCCTGTTTTGGCTCGGGGGCTTCTGGCCTTAGCATATGGACATTATTTCTTTTTTTTTTAATTTCATTTCCATTTTATTTGTATACTGCCTTTCCAAAAGAAAATTTGCCCAAGGCAGTTTACAACAAACAGAAAATATGCAATGCAAACTAATAATCAAAACATTATTATAAAAATACATTATAAAAATCTCACATCATGCCAAACATTGCAAAATAAGCCAAACACACACACACACACACGCAAACTGAAGCAGCTGAGGCCAAGTGGAGTCCAGAGCATCTGACAAAAGGTTCCAAGTCCCACAGTCACCTCCTCCAAGATGTCTGTGCCCAGGCAGGCTGGAGAGTCATCCAAAGGGCAGAGTGGTCTAGGATGCCACCACTAGACCCGAGGAGAGATGACAAGGTTCTCTGGTGCAAATGTAGTTCTACATGGCTATGTGAAATCTCAGTTTGCCCCTTACATCGTTCTGTCCATATGTTATTTTATAAACTTTATACACATAATACCAACTCTCCTCACTCAGATGTGCACTTCCCTCAACCAGATGCTGCCCAGCTCATATATATGAGAGAAGGCACTCCTTCAGACAACCAGGGCCCAAACCACTTAGAATTTTGTAGGTTAACGTCTATACCTTGAATTGGGCTCTGTAGGAAATGGACCATGGCAGTTACTAGTACGGCATGCTTATCTGTATCTACATAAAAATAAGTCAATTCAGTTCAAACTGTCTTATTTATAGGTAATCACCCATAACAGTGTAGCAAATACAAGAGGGATTTTTTGAATAAAATAATCAAGTCCAAAGGATAAAATATTACAATGTCATAAAGCCTACAAATACCAGCTTATTCATTACACATACATATATAATATTTTTCTCCCGTAGGCATCAACTGCTCATACCAATTGCACATTATATTTTGATGAGTGCCGTACAGAACATGAAGGTACTCTAGGTACTTTTAGGAACATTAATAATAGAACTCCCATCTGTTACTCCTACTATGGAAGTCCAAGGGCTGCTGTACACCATTACAAGAAAACAGCAAGAGGAAAACCACAGGGACAGGTGACTTCTTTTAACCCAAAACAACATTAATATGTCACCTTTATTTTCCTTCACTAACAGGTTGGTGGCTTTTGGATTGTTTTTCAATGATATTTTACTTAACTGAAATGATTTTAAAATGAACACACAGCTGTTTGTGGGGAAAGAACTATGAACTATATACATTTTTATCCATTGTAGAAAGAATAAATACCCCATTCCCTCTTAAGTTAACCATTTGCTCCTCTTTACAAAGAGCTAGTCATTACTGTTACTAAACTTTGCAAGGCAGTTAAAAAATTAAGGACTGTAGAAAATTAAGTTGAGGACTGTGAAACAGATGCATGTGAATACAAAATCCACCAGTGAAGTAAATTTACCTTGGCAGTTTCCTTCTCACCTCAAATGCTCCTAGCTGCTTCCTTAAGTTTAAGTGGAACTTCAGCTTCTAGGAAAAAGTAAAAAACAGAACACAAGATTCAAAACAAAAAGCACAAATAGCTCTTGTCATATTCACAAATGAACTTTGAAAGATGCTTGGAAAGTCGCGTTTTTCAGAGCTGGAAGTATATTGGCATATTTATACAAAAATGAACATTAATAAGAATCTTGCAAACTTCTCAATAACAAAAAATTCTAGAATCAGTGTTGTCAATCCACTTTTCTGTCAGGCATCCTTGAATGCATTCAGGTTGATGTGCAGGATTCTTCTAAAAGGACAGCTTTAGTGGGAAATCCATTACCTTCAATGGGACGACCACTGGCAGAAATGCTTTGAGTACTATGTTGACAGTTCTTAGTTACAGGATCACCTGCTCCTTTGTACAGATTGTGTCCACAGTTTCTGATACAGAGAAAAACAAGGAACACACCATTATTTTGTGCCTTTGGTTAAAGTAATAACTTATGTATCTTAATATAAACACTCACCCAAAAAATATTGTTCTCTGGAGTTTTAAACTCTTTCAAACAATACAGTGTCTGACTTTCCATAGGAGCTGGCCCTTTTCTTGATTTTTAGAATATTATTTCAGAGTGGAAACTGATGCAACCCAAATCCTGAATTCTGTGGAGGAACAGAAACATTTTTCTACATTTTAATGAAGGGATGCATACATCATCTAAACTTTAAGACATGTCAACTTTTTGAATAGTATATAGATGCCAGGGAGAAGATACTTGTTTGTTTGAATTTTTATCCCACCCTATACCCAAAGGTCTTAGGGTGGGTTAAAACATTGAAAACCAGTGAGCATATAAAATAAGCACATTAGACCATATAGCAGTGCCTGAATGTAGGGATGTGCAAGAACATTCAAAACATTCAAAATTTGATTGAATTTGTTTGAATTTGGACATCGCAATTGAATTGAATGTCTATACATTCTTTTTTTAACATTAGAATGAATTCAAATGTCTTGAATCATTTGTACAGATTATTCGGACATTCATATGTATATGGATACATAGACATTACATGCCTATCCGTACGCATCTTATTCGTATCTGTACACATTTGTACGGATATATATGGGACAAAAGCGGGATGCACACGGGATAAAAACAGGATCCGTACGGATGTGTATGGAATGCGTACGGATGCATACAAATGTTATCAACGTTCGTATCATCAAATAAAAATTGAATATTCATACAAGTAGAAACAAATGTATTCAAATCAGTTTGAATTTGAATACATTCATTTTTTCTCTGTTTGTATGAATTTGAACATTCGAATATTTGATTCAAATCAAACTGAATGTCAAAAATTGCATTCATGTGCACCCCTACCTGAATGTGGGGAGGAAAAGCCATTTCCGCATTTAGCCAAAGCCCAGGGCAAAGAGCTGCATCTTCACGGCTCTCCTGAATGCATCAAGTGAAGGTGCCTCTCCTCAGCGGGGAGACTATTTCACAATCAGGGAGTCAACACTGAAAAGGCCCTACCCCAGGTGTCCACCCCTTTTGCTATTGAGGGTGGTGGTACAACCAGGAAAGCCTCCACTGCAGATCTTAGAGCACAGGCGGGTCCATATGGAAGAAGGCATTCCTTTAGATATTTGGGGCTCAAGTCATTTAGGGCCTTATAGATTAAGGTTAGCACCTTGAATCAGACTACAAGCATATTAGTCTTCACTCTGCAAATTGAAAATGACACTGTGATTGTAACACTATTCTTAAAGTAACGGTGTGCTGTTCATATGCTTCCTGCTGTCCCCAGTGATAAAGACTGCAGCTGGAGAGCTTTGGTTCCCCAGCTGGAATGTTGATAGGGGTTCTGTCCTCTGTTCAAACAGCACAGGCAGTGTAGAATGGCAGGCCCAACAACAATTAATTCTCAGAGATCTTTCTCCCACCTTGTCATCCAAGTGCCCTAAAGAGTATTTATGATGGCATTGTGTCAGAATTAACACTGTTCCGTGTGAACATCATATACCTGCCCAGTGCCTGAATGTGCTATGATGGGACAGGTTTGTGAGAACCCAGCCCCATTTGGCTGCAGTCATGGTTCCATGAACATGCCGTGCTGGTCCTCCAAATGTTACTTGCTTTTCTGAAATACGGAAGTGGCTGTTGGGCGCTATTCAGTCGTTATTGTGTTGTGACTTTATTCCAGTGTGCCAGAAAAAGATAGAAGGGGCATTTTATCTGGAGGCACCCCTACTCTCCTAAATTCATCTTAATTCGCTTATGTTTGCCTGTGGTTCCTTATATAAAGCTTGTACATTGTGCTTCTCATTCACATAATATTCATATTTTCCCTTGTTATTCTTGGTGTCACTACAAATGAATTTCTTTTTCACCCTTAACTAAGGGGCCTTTGGGGGCATTTAGAATTAGCTGGGAGACTTTTTGAATCCTGCCTATTGTTAAATAGCTGTTTCCCTCTTTCCAACAGTCTTATTCTATGTTGCATTGTCAGCCTTTACTATTATGTAAAATATATTAAGGCCTTAAAAAGCAAGCTTATTTCAGGATTTTTTTTATGGAAAAAAGGCTCACATAAATCTATATTACCAGAAGAGATAAGTAGCCCATAAAAATGTCAATACACATCATAACCTCGAACAACCCATCACAGCAATACAAGGATGATTTCAGATTACAGTGTCTTAGATAGCATGGTAACCTGTGATAAATCTATGGCAAATTTCAAATGATAGCAAAGTCCATGGCTCCAAACACAGCAGGAAGCAAACATACCAAACATAGACTATAATGCTTTATGATCAGTTCCAGTTTTGTGACACTAAAAGCTAGAAGAGTGCGAAGTCAAACATTATGTGAAATGCCTTGGATTCCTGTTATGAAAAGCAGTGCAGAACTGTCCTATAGAAATGTCATTTCTTTGTATCCTGCTGTATTCATAATAGTCAAAGCATATATGTATGTATGTATGTATGTATGTATGTATGTATGTATGTATGTATGTATGTATGTATGTATGTATGTATGTAATATATATGAATGTAATCAGCACTATCAATTACTAATCAAAAGCAGGTAATACCAGGCATTCTTAACAGGAAGGGAATAGAAGTCAAAGAAATAAACATTGTGTTTGTGTGACTGTGTATGTGCATGGTGTGTGTTTTAAAGTTACATATAGCACCTTTTTTATTTCCAGAGATCTTTATATTACAATACTTTGCTTATAGGAGGCTTGCATTTAAATGATGTATTAAGCGTACCACCAGTAGTTCCTTTTCTTTGGTAGGAGGAGTTAGCAGCGCCACATTCAATTGACCTGTTTCCAAATAATCTACAGGAAAAAATGAAGATTAAGTCCTCTAACAAGAGCAGTTTTCACAGTCTAGCGTACAAAGAGAAGGATTCAGTAAAAAGATGAGAGGGCAAGCCGCATTGTGCTGGCTCACTTAAATCTTATTTCCAATTCACTAAATGTGTTATTTGACTTGGCAAGTGAGCTGGTATGTGTATTAGATCAGCAGGGAGCCTAATCAAGGAGATGCCAAGTTTGCTGCAGCCCCTCTGCACAGCATTAGCCTCAACTAGTGACCTTAAGCAAAGTGGGTGGTTGAACCCAAAAGAGAATAGCATTAACTTTTACTTGAAGTTCAGCCTGATTTGAAGTCTCCTTTTGTGTGTTATTCAAAAAAAAAAAAAAAAAAATCAGAAAGCATTCAACAGAACTGAATCTAGTCTGCTCAGCACCATCTTCACATGCAAGGCTTTATAGAAGCTTGCCTCCATTAATGCTGACACATGCAAAAGAAATGAAAAGCATTAACTCAGCTAAAGCACTTGATTCTGCACTGCAGAACAATTCACTTTGTAACCCAATAACTCAGAGGGTGTTTTTTCTCTCTCTTCCTTTCTGATAAAATGCGAATTTGCTAATTGCCACAATAAGTGATTTTCAAATATTAATAGTATTGGTGCCCAGGAAAAAAAATAGTAGTAATAATGCTATTTAAGCAATAAGGAGGAAGTTTTGTTCAGAAAATTTAGAGGACATTTAATTTAGATTCAAGGCTTTTTTTCTTTTTTTAAGAAAAATAGTACTAAACTTGATATTGTCAATCTATCTAACCAGAAAACATGTACCACTGAACTTAGAAAGATTCAAATCTGAGTAAACATAGGACTTTATTTGCTAACACAATAAGCGGCCTCTTAGTTTCCATTGTCTGCATGGAACTAGGGGTACTCTGGATCAAATCTATACTAATGACACAGTAATCTGCATCCTGTTCTCACTTGGCTATATTCTGGAATATATCTCAGGTTTGGCATATTTTGCCTGCATGCTAATGCAGACTCCGACAGCCCTCCCTTAGGGCTTGCTGAGGCCTGCACAAGCACGTGGACAGCAGAGGCCTATTCACACTACAATCTCTAGTGAAGAAGCAGTGAACCACTGGTGAAGAGCATGGCATAGGCTGTTACAGCCTCCAAGCATGCCTGTCCTCACCAGAAGTTCACTACTCATTGATTAGGTGTGGAGCACGAAATCGTGCTCCACGCATGCTTACCAGAACCTACCTTACGCATCCAGCGGTGCAACCATCTGCACCTCTTCCTGTGCTCCGGGGTTGTCTGAGGTGCTGCATAAGTGCAACCATAGATGTGACTGCGACTGTTTAGAGCATCAGCATCATCAGGGTGATGGCACTGACTTATGTGCAGTCATGGAGGACTTTGCAGCCAAAATGGTGGTGCCCAGAGGAGGATCGGGCCCCATATCAATTAAGGGAAATATTCTATCGCAGGAGGAGGGAATGGCCAAACTTCACTAGTGCTTCAAGTGCGAGCGCTAATCAACATTGGTTTATCACACTCCTTTCTCATCCAGCAGACAAGAAGGAAAATGCAAAAATGCCCCAGGCATTCTGGGATATATTCCTTAATAAATCCAAGTGTGAAGAGGCCCTTGGATTAGCGGTGAACCTGATAAATCCACATTCTTCTTAGCATCATCTGATCCATTTTGTTCCCTATGTAGAATGAAACTAGAAAGATCATGGGCTGTGACACTGAGGAATGTGGGACTGCAAAGATAGCAACAGTGTCTTTGCATTGTCTTAGTTAGTGAAGAATTTGTGAGAGCTGGAATAAAGAGCAGAATAAATCACACTTTAAAAACAATGCCACTGCCATAATGGGAAAGCTGCACTTACTCTGATAGATATGAAAAAGATACTCTTTTGTGCTGAAAAGAGATTATATTACTCCACCTTTGTAGAATGAACATAGCAAACATCTTTGTCAACAGTCAATGTAAAGGAACAAAAAAAAAATTAAAATTATTTCAAACTAATGTGAAGAAGAAAAAGAAGTTCAAAGTTAGTCTCCAAATAAATCAGACTGGCTGCATCTTAGTATAGGGCAGGATAAATGAAAGAAAGAAAGAAAGAAAGAAAGAAAGAAAGAAAGAAAGAAAGAAAGAAAGAAAGAAAGAAAGAAAGAAAGAAATCCCTTAATCCCAGCAGAGACCAGATGCTCTGGGGGCCTGATTAATGGAGATGTAGGACGTATCAGCTATATTCATCTATACATTTCAAATAAACATGGTTTATTTAATGTACTAAATGTAATACAATATATTGCCAAATAAAAATGAGATATATGTTCTATATATATTCAGTGTATTCCTAGATGGTATCAGTTCCTAGATTCTGGGATAGCCTGTCTGGATTTGGGGTAATACATAAACACAGTAGTACACAATGCAGCTGCATTGATGTGACAGCGATCGTGCCTGCCAGGCCATGTGGAAAGCCACCCATGCACACAGCTCTACTTCCTTGATGAGGCTGTGTGGCATCAATGCAATGGGGATCGCCCACTCCACAGGCAGCAGCTATGAAGCCCTGACTCTCTGCCACACTCCCTATGGCTGGAAGTCTGCCTTGGGTGGCACTGGCACTGGGCAATCATGCTACGCCACCGATGGCACTTCTGGCTCCAAGAACACGGAGTATGGGGATGGATGCTTCGGTGTCTGCATGGTGCCCCACTGAGCACCCATTGCAGTTGGGTGCCAAAGGACCCATGTGGAGACATGGGGTCCTCCTGAAGATGTGGGTCTTGGAAGAATGGAAGCCAGAGAGGACCCCTTTTCCTAGATCTGGAACTTCTAGATCCAGATCTTATGAGGTCAGTGCGGAAACATCCCTAATTGAAAACTCTGCAGTTCAACTTAAGTCTGGGAAGTTGCAAAACCTATGGCTTTATTTCTGTTTGGAGTCAAAGGTAACTCTTGGGGTGTTTCTACTGTACACTTGCTTTCCCATCCATTGGATGGCAAAGGTGCATTAGAGACTAACATGTACTAGTGTTCACACTTAGTCCTAATGCGACCAGAGACTTACCTGTGTCGTCACACAACCAATCCTCCATAGGGTGGCACTAGTTTGGTTGCAGTGTCCTGCATGACTGCCTATGTGCTGGTGCTGGCGCTGTCACCATGGCACTGATGACACTCTGCACATGCACTGTTGCATCAGGGGGTCATCTGAGGTGACAGAATTCTTGCGTGGCATCCCCCTCGACCAGAAAGAGGGGGGTGGTCACTGCCTGGACAGAAAAGGTAAGCTTTTGATTGCGTTAGGTAAGAGTTGGCTTCCTTGTGGTGCAGAATTAGTATGTAATTAGTCAACCTTTGGGCAGGCAGAGGGCTTTTGTAGGCTGTAAATGCCTGCTGCAATGCAGATGCACCTGCCCAAGTGTTGACTAATTGCACAATACAGGGCTAAGTGCACAAACGCCTCTGGTCTCCAGCTGAGACGAACACCTTGCTTACCTACTGCAGTCACAATTTTTCCTTCTTTCTCTGCTAAGCATCTATAGTAACTAAGATCCTGTTTGCACCTTCACTTCCTTGGAACATTGTCCCAGGGAAGTGAAGGTCTGGAATGAATTGGAGCTTCATGTTTTGAATGCCCGATCCATCTAAAAATGCTGAATAACAGGGATCACCACCATGGTAGTAGCAGTCTCTTCACTGCAGCAATGGCCTTGCATGCCAGCTGTTGCCATGGCAACCAGGCACCGCAGTGTGCACCTGTGGCTGCACTGCCCTGCCCCACGCACCCTCCACCCAGAAGAGGTGTGAAGGGTGCATGGCAGGCTATACTAATCACATTCACAGGTATCCTTCCAGGGAATGGTCTGGCACCCAAAGAGCCATTTCTGGAACGGAAGGAGCTCAGGACAGTGCAGATACTCCATGTGGGAGCAACCACTGCCTGTCCCACTGGGCCAAGTGCCAAAAGATCCTTAGATGTCACAAATTATTGCTTTGCTACAAGTTGGCATTTGACTATTTTGCCCAACATTGAATGTGTTTCTCTTGCCAGTTGCTTTTATTCTTGCTGCTTCTCTTGCAATAAAAGTTATTTTTTGTATATATTCCAGGGGCAGCTTCATAGCTTCACTAGCCATGAAAACATGCAATGCATTCCAAGCGGGTCTTGCATTGGAACACTGAGGAAAAGTGCATGCCCCTGCAGCCGGTGATCTTGTGGCCTATGCCTGCAACTACCTACCCTTAAAGCCACAAGACACCATTGTGCCTCTTAAAGTACAATACAGACGCTTTGTAGTAAGATCAACCAAGTGTTCTCTCTCCGTTTGGAATTGGCTGCAATTTTCTGTAAACCAGTAGGGTTCCTGCATATATAGAGGAATAGTGCTCAACATATATCCAAAGCAGTTCCAGTAACATCATCAATGTATAAGCATGTGTGGGTTGCAACTACAAATGGCCCTTAAAACTGATTGGTCTCTGAGGGTTAGGCCACTGTCCAAGGTAAAGAAAGGCCCTCAAAATGAGAGGCAAAGGAAGAGAATGAGAGAAAATCTGCATGTAAGCACACTGAGGATCAGTTGGGCTCATGGAAAAGGGAGATTGGATGAAGACATAGAGTAAAGGAGACAAAAACAGACAAAATACTTCAGATTACCAACCCCTGAGAGAGAGAGAGAGAAAGAAAGAGAGAAATCCTCTCTTTCCAACTTCCTCATACAATATTATTTTATTTCAAAGAAAATTTCTGAAGTGTTAAAGTATGTTGGTTTCTCTCTCTCTCTCTCTCTTTTTTAGTTCCATTTCTGACCTTACATCATCCCAATACAATCTGAGCATTATGTAAGACAAGTTCACATAGGGCAATTTAATCTGGATTTAAACCAGGGTTTTTTTTAAAATCAGCAAGGTCTGGTTTCTTTTTGCATTCCCACTGTTGGCTTATAATGCAGACTCACAGGGGAGAAACAACCTCCTTTCTCTCCTCCCCTTAGCAGAACCCCATGCAGTCAGCAATTGGGCACCATCATACCTTCACTTCATTGGGACTGGCAATTCAAACCCCACCCCCTATATAAACCTGTCCCTGATTCAGATCATGGAGTCCTTTGGCAGCAGCTTTTGTTCACCACTTCTCCCCCCACCTTCTTTCTCAAGTTAACAAGGCAGTAGATGATTAAAGAACACTTTCCCTTTTTGTAATGGTGTTTTGTGCTAGATTGGAGCAGTGTGAAATGGCAGTGAGGAGGAAAGGAAGGAGGGTGGGAAGCAGGCAGGCTTTTACACAAGAGCTGACAATTGAGCTGGATCATTACAGTAGATCATCACAAAATGGCAGGGATCTATGCAAAAGGCATGAATGGAAGGAACAAGGAAGAAAGTAGGCAGGCTTTTACACAAGAGCCAACACACTTTCACAACCCCAGGATGGAAGCTGCCAATTTCTTACACTAATCTCTTGTTACAATGTTTTTACTGCACGCCTTGTTGATTCTTCACCTCCCCCTCCCTTTCAACCAGCCCAATTCTCTGAACATGTAATGGCAGAGAACCAGGGGAAGAGGGGACTAGGGGGAATAGAAAACCACAGCTTATCATTGGGAGGAACTGAGAACACCTCTAAAGCATGATTCCCTCCCAAAAAACCACCCACTTGTGTTCCCATTGCTAAATAGTGGGAATTATTTCTAAATCCAGCAGCAAGACCTCTTTTGATCCAAATATAGAAAATCTGCATTTTGGGACCTTTACTTCTCAGAAACCGTAGATTCTTTTAAAGCTTTGGGAACAGTATGTGCTCAAAACAATTTCAAAGCTGTTTAAATATTGAATGGGAACACATCCGTAATGTATTTTTCCTACTTTTATTATTTTTGGTACTTCCATAAATCCACTCCAAGAAAAGGGAAAACATTTTTAGAAAAAGTAGGTTATTAGATGTGATTGAACTTTTCTTCCTATAGGAGTTCACCTTGAATTGCCCTGGATATGTGGGTATCATTTTAACAACACTTTCCCTTATGCCACCTTCTGAAATTATAGTGTGTAGAAGAATTTTAGGTTTGACTTACCAAACTGGAGAAAAACAAAAGTTTGGCATCCGGACACTAACACAGGTTGACTTTTCATAGCAATACTGGACATGAGGAGCATTTGGGAGATAAAAGTATCATGGCAATCCTGCCCTGGGCAGTGTGAGTGTGTTTCCCTTAGACTTCACCAGCAAGTGGAAAGTGGTTGCTAGTGTGGAATTGCCCTTAGACAGAAATAATAAAGAAGATAGTGAGGACCGAAAAGTAACACCAAACATGCTGAAAAAGCTGGTAGGCATCTCAACCTTTATTCTCTAATTGGGAGGAGAAAAGCCTTTATTACAGACTCAGTCTACAATGTAGGCCGGCAGCCCAACTGGGCAATGTCCTTGATTTGTGCAGAGCACAGCTGTTCTATTCTACAGCCTTTAAATAGGGCCACTTTCAAATTGGGATATATTTTTAAACAGTAAAAAGGCATTTTACTAATTTTTTTAAAAATGAAACTTTGACTGTAAGGAACACCTGAAGTTAGTAATCATTTGCAGACTCCCTTCCTCTTCCTCACCACAGGACTGAGGGCAGATACACAGTGGGTGACCAGTACAACCATTATTAGAAGTGTCAATTATTAGTTAAGAAAGATAGGCCATTACTATTTAGCTATAATCCTACTTGTATGACATTGAAGAGGGACTCTAATACACATTTTTCTAGATAAATGTGCATGATTTAATGTGTTTTTAGACCTTTCAAATCAGAAGATGCTGTGAGGATTTGAATCATTTTATCTTATTTAAAGTTACTTTACTATGTGTGATCTTGGCAGGAAGTTAGCTTTAGAAGAAAATCCATACCCTCTCCCCCCAAAAAAAGAACAGTAAAGGGGGAGGAAAGGAACACTTGTATTATATATTCACATGTCTAAAAGGTATATACATACATACACACACTCACACAGATACACAAACACATTGAAAACAAATCTACTTCCAATTACAAATTCCCTAAGATTTATACGAAAAGCAGAGATAAAAATTGGGTTATTTTAAGGAGAAATGTAGCGTGCAGTTCCCTGGACTAATATTCAATACAAAAGCTCCTTCCTTCCTTCCTTCCTTTTTTAATACAAAATATGGGAAACTGTTTTGGCTTATTTGAAAAGCATAGATATTTAAGATAATAATGAATGATCTAAAGCTTCATCCACACGTTCCCTGAAAGGAGTGAATTTTGATCCACTACAAGATGTTGCCAGATTCTTTCTTTCTTTCATTTTTATCCCAACCTATACCTGAATAAAAACAAAATATAAAATGAACACACTTAAAATAATAACAGTGCCTGGAAGAGGGAGGGAGAAGCTGTTTCCTCAGCCAAAGACTAGGATGAATAGGTAGTGGTGGTGTTGTGGGTGGAATGCCAACAGTATCCACTCATAATAAGACCACAGAATTGTGGCCACAGAGAAGCAGATGGAGGTCCACCATATTTTTGGTCAGTGAAAGCAATTCTGGCTTCATTTTAATAATTGAGCCAATTTGTGTGCAGTGTGCATTTACCTGGTGGCTACTGGCTAGGGGTTCACTCCCCTCCCAAGAACTGTTTTTAGAGTAATATAAACTTGCTTAACATTAGATTTCCCTTGTCAGAGGTGAGGATGGGGCTTGAGACCCATGTTGGTCTACTCCACCTTCAAATCCCTGTAAAATGGCCAGAAATAGCTGTTTGGATGAAGGGACAGATTTTTGAAGCATGTTTTTGAAGTTGTTCTCTTTTTCTCAGTGTGCTAATCCTGATGCCTTCTGGGCCTACTAGCTATAGAAATGCATATTGACTCAGTGCCGCGTATGTGGAGGTGCAGGTGTGGATCTGAGGAACACTTACAGCACAGTGTCCCCTCTTAGTTTCATCTGCCAACTAGCCAAATCTCTTCCATAGTGATACTTCATTGGGCACTGGAGAAATTAAACTTGTACTGAACACTGTTACCTAAGGATGTTCAAATGTTTCATACTTGGAATGTTCTGATTCCAATTTCTGGTGCCTAGAAATTATAGGGTCTCAAGAACCTAGGTGCTAGCTAGACAGTCTAGGTGCAAGAGAGATTTGTCAGTTTATACATTTTGTTTCTCTGATCAGTTCAGCACTTGTGGCGGCCGGACTGTAATAGCTGGAATGGCTCCTACAGGAACTGTTCCAAGTTGGAGTGCCCCTCTGTCACTGAAAAAGTTCATCTGCACTTGGGACAACCGGTTCTGGGAGAAGCCTCATGCTACGCATGCTGTCCCATCTCCATTGCCCCTTCCATCCCTTCATCACTCCTGCCTTGCCACCATTCTCTCCTCAATACACATCACCTTCCACTGCACCCTGCCACCCTGCACTGCTGCCCCATGCCTCGCTGCCCTGCCCTGTGCCTCAAAGCTCACTCAGCCTCGGAGCTTGCTGCAAGGTCTTTGATGGCCAGGAACTAAGGCTCTGCACCACTAAAAGTGGTTCCCCTGCTAAACCAACCAATGAAGGATGTGTCCTTCTGCACGATTCCCTGGTCTAGTCTTATTCACGAGGAGATAGCTCCGCTGCTGTCCTGGTTCAGGCAGTCATTTTGGGTCTCCTAGAATGGACTATATGCTGCATCTAGTGCAGATACTCTGTTTACAGGCAGCGGAGTCTCACTAAAGTGCACCAGAGTGTGAAAGAAAGAGGCTCTGAAGAGGGCTTACCACCACCACTATTTACTAGACTACCAGTAAGTGTGGAAAGGCTGTTTGTCTTACACAGATATAGGGTCTTTTTGGACTTCACTTCCTTGGCACAGTGTCCCAGGGAAGTAAAGACCAGGGATGGTGGCAGGCGTTCACATTCCAAACACCCAACCATCCCAAAGTTACCCGGCACTTAACTAAGTGCCAGGTAAGTGTGAACGTTGCTATATTAGCAGGGATCATCTCACTACAGTAACAGCCTTGTGCACAGGACTGTTGCTACAGCAATGGCGAAGTGGCATGCAGCTGCGCTACCCAGTACCCTTTGCATGGAAGCAGTGTTAAGGGTGAGCGCCAGAGCTACCTAAGAGCACATTAGACATTCTTGGTATATTTATGAAGCTCTTTTTAGTGCTCCACAGCTATCAATGATTGGGAACAGTCCTGGACACTTGGAGCAGCTCCTGAATCGAAGCAGTTCTGCACTGTGTGTGTGTATGCTCTGAAGTGAAGCATTCTCATAATCCTTCAGAAATGTTGCCAGCTGAAGATTAGTGAACCTTGGGGAGGAATTAATTAATTAAATATCTGATTGGCCATTTAGTTTGTGGACTGGCCAGTAGATCATATCCTACTTCCCTTCAAAACACCATAGTGCTCATGAGGTTTTGTGTGTTTCTTTCAAACCACTTGCTGTTCTGGTTGTTCAGGCAGAACGTTCAGGATATTTAGAATTTTTTTATGCATTGGAACAGATCATGCTCTATACCTAGATCCATTTGCTTATGAGTAAATTCCAGTGAGCTTCCCTGATTTCCTTTGGGGAAAGCATGAATTGCACTGGACCTGTATTTCTTTTGAAGTGCTTTTGGTAGGATAGATGGGAAGTCATATAATATACACTTTGTAGTTCAGTACAACACTAGTTTTCATGCAGCTTTCCATAGCCTCATGCAGGAACCTACATTAAAACTGTGAAGTGCCCAAGAGCAAGGTTATGGCTTGAATGTATTATAGGTTACTCGAGTTCTATAAAAATGTTATTCTTTAAATAATGAGCATGTTGACCATTTAACTCAACGGCCCCTCTCATACTTCATCAAAGACCAATTAGCATAGTTAAGGTCATCCCAAAGGAAACTATTAAAACATAAATGTTTTTCATGTCTCCTTCACTGGTATTTTTCTTACAGCAGAATATATCTCTTCAAAATTTCCTAATTAACAGTGATGTATTCCTTCTTCAGTTCTACAGTTCAGGCATTTGCATAAGATACATTTTTATACGGAATTCATTATTAAAACAATAACAGTTTTAAAATACAGAGTCTTAGGAGATACTGTAGGTTAAAAAAGATTTGAACCCTCCATGGTGGCTTTCCAGCTACTCAAATGCAAATCAGTCACAAGTATATTTAGGCTATGTTTACAACTAAGGTTGCATTCACATTCAGGAAAGAAAGAAAGAAAGAAAGAAAGAAAGAAAGAAAGAAAGAAAGAAAGAAAGAAAGAAAGAAAGAAAGAAAGAAAGAAAGAAAGAAAGAAAGAAAGAAAGAAAGAAAGAAAGAAAGAGGGAGGGAGGGAGGGAGGGAGGGAGGGAGGGAGGAAAAGCACTCTTTGGGCAGCTTACAGACTATAGACAGGATTTGTGCAGTACCTTTATGATGCTTTGAATGTGCCATGAAGGCATATTGCCCATGACTGACCCTTCATTGCACATTCATGTGTAAGAATAGTGTAGCATCCACATTGGCTCCATGCTCTTGCCCTCCATAGCAACCTAAGTGCTGTTGCAACACGAAAAGTGCAGTCACTATTGAAGCTGAAGTTTCCCTCACTTTGATTCTGCCAGCAGTGGGGTGGGCCACCTTGCCTCCACCAGTCATGTTCAAACCCAGGAATATGCTGATTGTGATAGAGATGGTCAGGCGAAGGCAATCCCCGCCCTGTCTGTCATTATTAAAGCTGGGCTATCATCACCTTTTATGTCACTGGCTAGACACTATGTGGAAGGAGTAGCATACTTAAAGTGTTCAATCATTTCCCTGTGTGGATCCCCTGTCGGAGATAGTTCACATGCTATTCTGTTCCCTCCTGCTTTTCCTGAACATTCTAGACTCACAAAGCTGGATGAGAAACGGTATGAGGGTCACATGCTACTATCTCAAGCCTTTGTGTAAGAAAGACCCGTTGAAAGCAGTGTAACTTTTGAGAAAACATGCTTAGCATATGTATGTGTATTTTATTAACTTATATTTAGAACTTATACTATTTTATGTAAGTTAGTTTCAGTGGGTCCAATGCAATATTATAAGCATGACTCCATCTGGAGGCATTTGGGAGACTATGGGAGAGTGAGACTGGTATCTTTTTTTGCACTTGCTCCCAATCAGGATATTCTTATTCTTATTAAAGTTTATTTATCAAGCACCATAGATGTACATAGTGCTGTACAAGCTGCAAAAATTTAAATAGAGTGAAAAAGATAAATAAGCAAAATTAAAATTACTAAAATCACAAGGTTAAAATAATACATAATATCACAATAAGCACATTAGGAATTAAAACAAGCGAAAAAGGAAGTTCAGTTACAAGGGCTGAAGGCCATTGAAAATAAGAAAGTTTTTAATTGGGATTTAAAAGCTTGTAAGGAGGTTAAGGATCAGAGGTGAACCTCTCTTATACCTGGAAAACACCATTTTTACCTGGGGAACACACAAATAGGGCCTTTCTGCACTTACCTCTAGCATGAATGGTATTACTCTTTTGTACCTCTTCTATCCACAAGCTGTTATGGACTGAAGAGGCCCATGCTTCCATCTGTATGAGTCATAGTGTATTCCAGATCAGGAGGCCCAAAATGGCCTCCAAGTCTACTTCTGGTCTGTACCAGTAGATTTCAATAATGAGGTCTACCATTGTACTAGGGCCATGGAGGTCCAATTTTGGCATTATTCCTTGTTGCACCATCAAAATGAATCTTGTTCTTGGCCATTATGATCTGCACAGGGGATGGTTCAGAGCAGTTAGGGATCAGACCCTGCCTGATGTGGTTCTACAGAACTGGAACTATATCTTAAATGCAGAAATGCTACACAAATTGAGAAATTCAAGTTTTATTCTAAGATAGCAGGTACAAGGATCAAGGATCAAACACAATTAATACAAAACTATTTGATTCTATTGACAACTTTATTAAGCACAACTGAATGAAAGAACAATAGAAATATACCCTATTGCTTAAAGGACTTCCACTGGTAAGGAATGATGCACTTGTAATGAACAATGCCAACATTGAACTGGAAGAGGCAAATTAGACCACTTTGTTTGTGCCATGGTGTGGAAACAGAGCAGTCCAACAAAGACCATGCTCACTGCTAGAATGCTTTGTGTGCACCAGATGGAGATTCAGAGCAGGCTGTGGTGTGAAAATGGTGCTGTATCACATTCCAGCTATGGACAACTGGCATGCACTCCACACAGTCTACTGGTTTTACTGGTCCATGATAGCACATAAGTCATAGTCTGGTATACAAAGTTTTGCCAGGTACTGGAAGTGTGCCACTTCTGGGGGCCCAGATGAAACACACTGTAGAGGCTGCAACCTTGAACACCAGAAGCATTCATGGGCCAGATAATCTTGAGTAGGTCATCACAGCAAAAGATACCCTGCACATTTTGCCTTAATTGAATGATAACATCTGCTGAAGTCATCATGGCATATTGTTGGGGATAAAGATACGCGTGTGCGGAATTTTTCTAGTTGCAGAGCTGTATTTCTATGCTAGAGTACAATAGCAATCTGGTTACCAAGAATAGAGTCCACAAGTTTTGTTAGCTTAAAAACTTATACTTTACTAAGTCTAACAAACAATAACATTTCAGTTTGCCTATTCTGTCTGTTATACTACATGGCTTCTTTTCTCTCTCCTGTTGAACAGCAACCAACTAACTACAAAAGCAAAACGGAAACAGATCTCAGTTCTTACAGAAAAGGGCGGGAACAAACAAGGTTACATTTATCCAGTTAACTCTTTTCTGCTGTTCTGTGACAAGCACTTGCAAAAAAACACAACACATATGCTAACATAAATATTGCTTTTAGAATCATTTTCTTACCAAGGTATCATGAAGAAAAACATTGAACAAAGAAACCAGAATACTTCCAAGAATTAAGCAACAAACTGCTAATAGATAAATCCTAAAGAGTCCCAGTACATAATGCGGACTGTACTGCCTCCTTGCTATTTCTTTCTGTGTTAATATACGTAGCATAAAATAGTATAATTTCCATTAAAATTACAGTTTAGCTGTGGATTTTCAAAAAGAAAAAAAAATCCATGGAAAGCAAGGGCTGAAATGAGAGGTAAAGAATACATTGCAACTAAAATAGGCTAATCAGTCTGACCGTTTGGCTTCTTATACTTACTTTGCATGAACCATAATTATAATCCTGATCTAAATTAGCATTAAAGAGATTTGTTTATTTTTTATTTTTAAAATCCATTCTACAGCTTTATGGATCCATTTGCATGAATTCCTATCACAAGTAACCAAGTTCTGGATTTACGGTGAATTAGCTGAAAGGTGTTGTGGTCCAGGTGACTGGTTAAAAGTGGGGCTGCCTTAAATCAACACATAACACACACTCCTTACTCATTGGACATTTATTCTTTTAATTCTGGATTTTCTTAAGGAATATTTGTCTCCTAGATCTGGGTGAGCATTTTTTAAAAAGATATTTAATAAACAATAAGTTCTACTCTTTTATGAATTCACATCACAAAGTATATTCTGGAAAGTTCAAAAGAGGTTAGACTCTAAGGATCTGTTTCCAGGAGTTGGGGCATCAGCTCATTAAGGATAATAGAGTAGGCTTCCAGAATGCAAAAGGCACTGACTCAAATGTGTAATGATTTCGCTTTCAATTTTCTTTTATCTCCACTGCTGCTGCTTCAACAAATGCAAGTCCTTCAGATATAATAAGCAGGCTAATGAGCATTGCAGCTGATTAAGAAAATACTGTAATACTTCCCTAGGCATAAAACAGTCCCGTTCCACCAAAATTAAGTAAAATGATTTCCCCATGCTTGACTGCTAAAGTGTCTGACCTCCCTTTAAACTATAAACCCAACTTGGCATGAGGACAGTTGGAGAAAGGAGGTTCTCATTAGAATATGCTTTACTTTTAATTCTGCCTTTATTAACTCAGTTTTACTCAGTAATTTGAGATTGTGAGCTTGATAGGTTTACCAGGGATAGGTGCACCTTCCCGTGGCAATGTGTGTTAGTTCATTCATTTCAAAAACATGAAATGGGTTACGAAATGCTCTTCTGGCAGTCGGCTGAGCTATGGTGGGAATTTCTTTCTCGCTTTTTCAATGTACAATGATGGGAGATGTGCATCTTTACAGATTTTCTCCTGATAAAATGGGCACATTAATCCACACAGTAAACACAAAATGACACCTCTGGAGATGACTCGCAGGTGAGATTATTTAAGTTCCATTCTGACCCTCCCTCTCAATATCTTAGGTTAGAAAGGGAGAATTGGAGGCAGGACAGGGCCAGGATTTGGGCTCTGTTCACACCTGAGTTTTAATCCAGCTTCAATCCACCTGCAGAGTGAAAGAACACATTAGCTAAGTGACTGGTCATTTTCTTTCCATATAACCAAACCCAAAGTTGATTTTCTGAATTAAATACTGATGTGTGATTTCACTCTGAAAGTGAACTGAAGCTGGATTAAAACCTAGGGCATTTTTGCAGTTGGTGAAATGGAGAACTTTGAAATGGTCTTGGACTGAGCATTCACACTGTGTGGACGTGTTTCCATCTCAGAAGTGTCTCTGTGTTTGGTGGAGCATCCCCTGGGCTGGATAGCTGTGGAACACATTTGTCTGGGTGCATTTTCGCACTTACCTGATTAGGTTGCCATGAACTATGGATGGTAATTGCATGGTAAAGGTGGACCATTCACACTTGTCATGAGGAAATCTTCCCCAAAGGGTCCATTACTGGCTAGAAGTGTGAATTGTCCTCCCATTTACCAGTATGCACCACTGCACCCAAAGCCAGAAGTTCTGTCTCCTTGCTGCCACGATTAGACATTCCATGACATGCTCAGATGCCATTGCAGAGGGGCGTGTTCAAGCAGAGGGACATATTGCAGTCAATCACACCAGCACCTGTGATCAAATGCCCAGTGCCCATTACTCTGTTGCTGATCAAACACTCCTATTGCAACTCAGTGACCAGGCACCACTCCCGGGTATTGGTGGTCCAGTCATGTTAGAGGTGAGCGATCGATCATGGAAGCCAAAACCACTGCACCTGTGTGGACGCCACCTCCCCCACCCATTGACTGCAGAGAACCAGAAGAAGAGCAAATAGTCATGCTACTGGATGCTTCAGGTAGGCTTTTGGTCAACATTGGTCACAGTGAACTTCTGAAAAGGCAGGGCACACTTGGAGGCTGCAACAGCTTACTCAGAGTGTGGATGCTCTTCACTAGAAGTTCACTAGTTCTTAACTACTGGCTTTTTCTGGCAAAATGGATTCAGTGCTGGGATTATCCAATTGCAGGATAGTCCAGGCAGGAAAGTCCTCTGAAAAATCAGAAATGTACTCTGGTGCTTCTTTTCTGAGAACCAAAGACAGTGCCTGTCATTCTAAAATATAATCTTTGGTTGTAGTCTCTATGTATCTGACCAAGAAGGACTGAACAGATTTTCTTTCTTTTTTCTTCTTTGCATAGTAACACATCAAAATCACTTTAAAATCCAGGCCACCTGAAACCATTAACTTCAACACAAGTTACCTTCTCAATCATCTAGTTCTTTATAGCAGCAACTCCAAGGAGTAGAACTACTCTCAGAACATATGCTGCTTAGCAAATTAAAACAGAAATCTCTATGAACTAAGAAGCCATAGACATCATCCGTGGATTATAGTAACCTAAGTAGAGATTTCCAGAGTACAGTGGATCTTAACTCATGACTTTTGCCTGCTCAGTCTATTGCTCTGGGACAAAATATGGAATATGATTTATGATTATAATTTATGCTGTTGGATTTTTTAGGGCTCTCCTACTGTGTGTCTTTAAGGTTCTTTATCTTTAAGGCAGATTTGGAGAAGATAATTCTTCATTAGAACACAAAGCTTGTCTTGCAGTTTTTACAAATCTTGAAATATTGGCTTCCTTGAATTGTGGATTGCTTGTCCAGTATTAGTTTATAATTGTGATAAAGTGATCTGATCCCTTTTAAGGAAAGGGTATTTAATTTTTTTTAAAAAAATTCTATACATAATAAATAGTGAATAAAGATGAATAGCTCACCTATTAGGCTGTGATGTTATGTAGTTATAAAAAAACCTAATGTGCAGACTCTCCCTCAACCTTTCATTAACATTCTACAATAGAGAAATTGGACCAGAGATGGAATGGGAACACAAGGACCCACACCACTATTTACAAGGTATTTTTGAGCTCTCTATCTTTATAGTTTGTTCAGGATCACAGTCTTAGACGCTTGTCATTTCCAACCTTATCTTAAAAATGGTTTACAACAAGAACCAGGAGGCCCTCACTCTTCCTACCACATTCTATCTGTATTTGATAGAGTGTGGAACATAATAGGTGGTCAAAAATGGCCAACTTGTCTTGTATAGTGGTAGACATTTTAAAAACAACTACTGGTTGTCTAGTGGCTAGTAAACTGGACCAGAGAGGTATTCAAAGGTAGCATTTTTCTATATTTTTCAGGAGACCCACCAAACTCACCACCAAAGTGAGTACACCTAGGACTGCACGATCATGAAATTTCATTCCTGGCTGTCAAAACCTAAAGAGGCTGTCTCAGAATATCATGCAAGCTTTAGGACTGAGGTGGAAACTGTCCTGGAATAGCCACCCAAATACAGAAATGCAGAATAAGTGGTATACCTAAGGTGCCCCCAAGGCATTAATTAAAAAGTTTTGAAGGAACTCAGGAAGTTCTCAGACATATGACTCCACTTCTTTATAGCACATTGGCAACCTTTGGTGTTGACAATAAACATTCTTTCCATTTTGCCTTTCTCCTTCATTTTAATTTATAAGGGTTTTTTGGGAGGAAAGTTATCTATGCATGCAAAATGCCATCAACAATGCTTGGTTGTATGCTTTCCTCAAAATGGATCGCTATGCACAATCTTGATTGAGACACACATAGTAGTTACAGGACTTAAAACAGTTCTTCCTTTTGCCTTATGTTTCATCTGAGGAGTCCAATTGACAAGTATTGAGATATAGGCCCTACTAGAGGATTAAAATAATGTAAAAGACAGATCTGAATGTTTTACTCTCATGCAAACACAGTTGGGAACCTGAAGGGTAGGAAAAAGAGAAAGGTCAAAACCATTATGCATGTGAACTAGCATTTATTGTCTAAGTTATTACATTTATGCATGTTATACTGTGTATCATAGTGAAAAACAGAAAAATCCAAAGGTCACCAGTTTGATCTGTGGGGAATTGCTCACTGAGTATTTCAGTCAGACCTTGAGCAGGCATGCAACACCTTCCATAAGAGAACAAGAAAAATAAAAAAGCATGTTCCCAGCAGTATAAGAACAAAAAAATTACCGTGGTGGATCAAACAAGTCATGATCACTCTTAAAATAAAAGATCGTCAGGTCAGCCCAAGCAGGGTTGTTCAACAGACCCAAAGAACCATAATGGGTTGCATTCAGATTATTGATGAACCTTTTCTTAGTCAATAAGTCTACTGGGTTCCTAATTTTTGATGATGCAATAAACCCAGAATAAAAGAACTTGCCTTTTCTTCTGATTTCAGTAGATCCCAACTGACTGCAGAGCAGAGTATCACCATTAACCCTTATTTTTGTTTCTTATCTTTTTTATCTAAATTTTCCTAATCCAGAAGTAAGTTTTCAACAATGTGTTCAAAATTCCAATCTAAATACAGCCCAAGTTCAAGTTTCTGATCTACCCATCCAATACTCAGACTGAACCAACACAGGATGGAGAAGGTTTTCTACAAGGGTAGTGCCTCACACCATTACAGTTAAAAGATAGCTCTATGGTCATGCTTTTTGCACTCTTCCTCCTCCTTTCCAATGACCAGATTGAAGATTAGTCTTCAGTCTTGACTGGGGTATGTTCAGGAAATGGCAAACTCCACCAGTCAGATGTGCTGCAGTAAACCTGAGGTCTATTCACACTACGACCTCTAGTACGTGATTAGTGAACTTCTGGTGAAGAGCATACGCACACAGAGAGGCTGTTACTGCCTCCAAGCATACCCCCCTCACCAGAAGTGCACTAACTGTTGATTAAGTGTGAAGCACAAAATTGTACTCAACATGTTAAATAACCTTACCGGAAAGCTTACCTCGGATGACCATAGACATCACTGCGCATGTTCAGAAGGTCAGCATAATCAGGGTGCACGTTCTGCTGCAGAGGGTGCCACATCCAAAATGGTGGTATCCAGAGGAGGACCAGGCCCTGGATTGAATTAGGTAAGTATTCAGTCCTAGGAGGAGGGAATGGCCAAAGTTGACTAGTGCTCCAAGTGCAAGCACTACTAAACGTTGCTTAATTGTGCTCCTTTCCCATCCAGTGGATGGGAAGGTAAGTGCCTGACTGAGGCTGTGATGACAGCCAGAGAACTAATATGTAAGGTAATCTCTCCTTCAGCAAACCTTTTATTCCTTTTAAAATTGAACTGGTTAAATAGGTATAGGCAAACTAAGATATGTAAAATAGGAGCCTAATCTATGGGCAGTTAAGCTATTAGACTCAACCAGATAACCCGTTAAACAATTAACTGAATAGAGAAACTTTTTCAGCCTTCACAAAAATAACTGTAGAATCTCTCAGGTCTGGAGTGGCTGCAAACACTGTAGTGAAAGTACATATGTATACCACCTCTGCCTCCACCCCTGCCTCTGGAGTATCCTGGAACATCTGCTAGGGGGCAAGATGGTGCAGGGTGGCTGCAGCTGTGAAATTGTCACCATATCATGATTACCATGGCAACACTGTGGCACATGCTGGCTGTTGCCATGGCTGTTGCCATGCGGTTCTGGCCTGGCTTGTTCTGATTATCCACACTTGAAGTGTTGGTAGATTTGGGCTGCCTGAACACTTGAATTGCAGAAGATTTGCACTTCGCCCAGTCTTAACTTCAGTGAGATGGTATAACAATGCAACGTTAAGTGTGACCCGCACTGTCTTAGCCAAACTGCATTACAGCCATCCAGCTGTAATGTGAAAAGGCCTCAGTTCTTCAGCAATTCAACAACCTGTTGCCAGCCTGTGGCATATGCTTGAGGAAATCATACAGGCCATAGTATGTAGATTGACTTCAGCGGAGTTTTGCTCTTGCTGTTACGTTAATGGTTAAGTTTTCTACTCTTGAGAAACTTCCCTCACTATAGATAGTTTAAAGTACACAGAAGAATAAATTGACAGCAGAAACAGTACAGAAAAGGGAAATGTAGATATGCAATCACCATTTCTGCTCCCACAGCAGAAGCAGGATGTATGTCCATGACAGGTTCTGGATCACAGCACATATAAATTCACACAGGCTTTGGGTGGGTTGGGTGTGTGCTGATACACATGATATGAAACATCTGTGGTTCTCAACCAAACAAAAGCAGTGAGCAATATCTCAAGGGTCTTGTCATTCAATTCGGCTTTTGGCTCTATTTTGTCATGAGTTTGAAGATGGATTACTTTACAAGGTAAAGCTGCCTGTAGGGAATAGCAATTTCCTTTTCTTTGTGCAACAAAATAAATTTAACTTTTAAAACTGTTTATCTTTGATCAAAAATCTATTACTTAGCACACTAAATAAACAACCCTATAATTTGTCATAGAGATCATTGCTTCCTGTGGCTATTTTTAGTGGGCTTTTTTTTTACATTTGCTGGGCAATTGGTAATGAGAGCTGAGAGCCATGCCATTTGTTTCTTATTTTTTCAACGATCTTAGGGAGGTGAAAAAGGAAAAAAGGGGAAAAGAAAGAAATATGAGAAACACTTTAATGTAATGGATAAACTCTTATACTGCCAGGAATTTTCACAGTATTGCCCACTTATGGAAACACTAGCAGCAGCTACAATCCACATATAATAATGTATAAAACCACATGGAACAGTCTAGAGTTTTTGTGGGGGTTTTGTGTTTCTTTTATTTTTAAAGAACCCCCTTAAATGCAATGTTGCAAAATGACATGCATATTGAAAATTTATGTGAGCTTTTATTTTGTGTTATTTTGCTACTTTGATTTGGATATATAGCTTGCCCTATGCAAACCTTTCCTGGCCATTGCTAAGCCTGCTTTTCCTGTGCTTTTACTGAGTGAAGCAAGAAAACCAACTCAAGAACATTCTCACCACTTTGTTGCACCATTCATATATAAAAAGGTACTTTCCCCATATTTAATAGGAATGCAGTCATATACAAAACTCATATAAAAAGACTCTTAAATATTCCAATAGACTGGACACCTGAGAAGAAGCAAACACTATCTGGCACCTTAGACATTTACAAAGGGCCTTTTCTGTAAATGGACAACTTTCAGTGTCCATGAAAGTTAAGTATAAGGGACAATGGCCAGCATTCTCATTGCAATCGTTGGTCTCCTCCCAAAGCTACCTGGTACTTTCCTTAGTGTCACTGAAGTTTGTAGATGCTCTTGACTGGAAGTGTCTGCTTCACCATAGCAACCTCCCCATACACAACAGGCCTTTGCTATGGCGATTGGGAGATGTGGTGTGTGACTACGCAGCTGTGGCACCCCACCCCCCACAGCCTTTGCAAAGAAGTAGGTATGAAGGCTGTGTCTGGAGCTGTACTGGCAATACTTTCAGTGCTGGGAGCCACTCCTGGATAGAAGTGCTCCAATATGTGCGGATGCTCCATGTTGGAGTGTCTCTGGGCTGCCCCTATTTTCAGTGTGTCAAAAGTCTCTATTAAAACAGCAGAACAACTGACTACAGCACAGAAGTGGAAAACTATTGAAACCATCATCTTAGAAATAGCAACCATACACGCGCATGACCAAACCAAGCAGAAAATGGCTGCTGCACATTTAATGTGTGTGTGTGGGTGTGTGTTGATCATGCACTTCTGGGTATTTCATGGCAGCAAAATACCTGGATGTCTGTGATGTACCATTATAGGAGCAAACATCCAGATAAGTGTCTGTATTTGCCCTGTGTTTTTGCTCTGCCAATTGGCATAGATGGCAACTGGCAACTGCAGAATTCAAGCAAGAGCCCACATTTTTCTCTCACAGTTGGGAGTGGGCCCAAATCACATAAAAAATGGCTATTTACATCAATAGTGAAAAAAAGAAGTAAAATTAAATTATAAACTCATCCTCAAAACAGGCTACTCTAATGTACTCTAAGAGGCTCAGATTTTGGTACCTTTCATAATATATGTAGGCACTTTTGCTGTAGAATTTTGGTCTTAGCCTTGAAGTAATATGTTGTAAGGGGCACTGTCAGTCCAACTTGTATTCTTGTAAAATTCAGTTCTCGGTTGCTTGCATTTGTTTATGATCCCCCTTTTCCTGTGATTCCAACACAGACAAAGCAACAGAGAGTACATGGTGGGAATTGTTATCTCTGTAACAGTACAGCAGAAGAGGTCCTGAATGGAGGGAGCTTTTACTCTTGCTTATACTTCACTTTTTGTCTTCTGTAATTGAAAATAAACAGATGAACTTCCTGTGAGAAACATTGTCTTCTTGAGTTCTGGGCCCTGGCTGGTGATTCTGACTTGCGTACATTTTTGCTTTGATGTTGGAAGGTAAGTGATTCTCTAAAAGGGAATTTAGATAATGATTCCTAATACTGTCATATAGGTGGAAATCGAGAAGGAAGTGTGTTGTATCTTCTTTAATGAGCTAGCAACTGTCCAGCAATGCATTGATGGACCCATCTCACCTGGCACATGTCAAGTTAACTCCATAGAAAGTGAAATCCAAGGAATATTTTTTTTTAAAGTATCCTTTTTTTTTCCCTCCTAAAAATTTCAAACGGGCATCTGGGCTCTCCAGCTGTGCCTTCTATAGCAGGTAATGTGTCCAGATTGTCAGGATTAATTTTGCACTATTTAGTGTTCCCTTACTTTCTTTGTCATGAAAATGAGAAGACATAATAAGGAGAAGAAGAGACATATTAACATTCTGTGCTAACTGCTTCCGTGTCAGAGATAATGGTCACATCTCAGAGAATGGGGCATTTAACCAGTCTCAAAGCCAACACAGGCATGAGGGCTGAAAATGGCATCATGTAATTTCACTGTCACAACCACTTAAGAAAGATTCAAATGTGACCCCCCCCCCTCTGTACATAGCTATTAAAGACAAGATGCAAATATTGCAGAATAAAGAAATCTCTATCTTGATGAGTATCATTGAATCATATGCCATAAAGTCTTCTCCTTTAAACATTTTTAAACGATTCACACACATATGATGTGATTGTGCTGACAGATGCTTAATTTCAAATGTCATATGTAGCTCCTGATATGAACACATTTAGGTGAGAAGGAGATTTATCATGATACCAGTTAAAGAATTTTGCAGAACTTCTGTCATAGAAGCAATCACTTGCAGCAACCACCACCACCTCTTTCTAGTAAGTTTCTTTAAAACTTTCCTTGGATTTTAGATGCAAAATTAGAGAGCAGTTAAAAAAAAGAATCTGAATGTTTAATCAAGAAATTTCTAGTAGTGCCCAAACTTTTCTACAGAATTCCATTCTAATGGATACTTGCTTTCCAATTTCAGTTCAACACATGTGTAATGAGACTGTCTGGATGTGTATATTGTTTGGGAAAGTTAGCCTAGTCCAGCCTTTAAATGAAAAGAAAGCTTCAGTGATTCCCCATTTTAAAAATGATAAATTGGCATGTGCTTCCATTAAAATCAAGTGAGCCACAAGCTAGATAAACCTCAGAGATAGTTTCTTCCAATAAAAGAATAGTTTTATTAAGAAAGCAGCAGCAAAAATAGAAAATGGCAATTTTAGCACAGAGTACAGAGTACAATCAAACGCACCAAAGGAATCCCAACAGTGGTGTAGGCACAAGACATGAACAAATAAGGAGGAACACAGAAAAAATATCAATGAGACAGCAATTTGCAGCAAACTTTGGTAATAAGAGTGATGCTAACAAACCCTAAGCTAATACCTAACCAGGACCAACAGGAGCAACAGGGTTCTCACCCTCACTGATGCGAAGAGGACTTGAGACCGATGCTTTGGTAGGCAGTGAAACTGAGGTGGAGAAGAACCACTTTGCTGAAGCTGTGGGGAAGGGGTTTTGCATACAGGCATCTTTTTCCTGCCAGAAGAAAGGGAATGGAAGTAATTCAGGGACTGTGGTATGTAAACTCTATTTAAAAGACAGGTCTAATCAAAGATTAGAAATTGAAAAATGTCTAAAAACACACAAGCAGGGCTGAGAATGGACTGATTCACTTTCATTGTAGACAAGCTTTCTAAATTAGGAAACAGTAGAGCATTTTAAAGAATAGTCCCTATGTTATTTTTTTCCCTTGATTTAAAACCTATTTTCTATTTCATCCCTAGAGAAAGTAATAAGAACAATTTAGAAGCTTTGGCAAGAGTTAGAAGCCTGCTATACCTTATTAGCAGTTGTTACTTCAACCCATGGACACACAAGTCCAATGCAACATGGCAAATGCTACCTCTATTAACTTAGGGGTCAGAGAAAGTTCTTTACTTGAATCAGATTTGTTTTAACGTTCATCTTTGTGGCCTGATTACGTAATGGCCAGATTCAAATGATCATTGTTCTGAATGAACAAGGCAATAACACATCTCCTGTATGTAGACACTGACAGAATCTATAACAGCACTGATTGCAGCTATGAACCAAGATCAAAAAATTATAACTAATGAAAACTGCTAAAAAAAAGGGGAAAAAGGAAGGTGAATTAGAGATAATTAAAACATTCTATAAGGAATTATCTACTCCTGAGGGATGAACTGGATTGCAGAGTCAAATTGGAAGAAAATAATTAGTTTCAAACAGAAAGTATACTTTTTTTACATAAGACAAAAGAAATACTGACAAGTCCTTTAAAAGAAAGGGAAAAACTGATTTTGAGAAGCAGAAAGGAGAGGAAGGGCATAACATTCACACCATATAAAGATATTGCTACAAGATGTGGGGTGGAGAGTTAAAGTTGCACATGGCTAAAAAGGAATGGGAGATGTTTAAGAAATTGACACAGAAATTGAGAATGTCAAGTAAAAAGTATTGACATCGGTGTTAAGATAACGGAATGTATATACACATGTGGTGAGAGTGCGCGGTGTTAAAATGGAAGAAAATTATTGAAGAAATGAAATCTATATTAAAGGAGTTAGTTTATTTTACTACTGAGCTGTGCTTTCTGCATAGAATATCAGATATAGACGAGGACATAAGAAATTTTTAAAAATATTGAAACTGTTATTGGCAGCAAAGCAAACTATTGCATATGGCTGGAAAGGTCGGGAAAAGTAGGAAGGCTATATATAGAAATAATTTCCATTTGATTTACTTAGTAAAAAATGGAAAATGGAAGGGATCCAGACAATTTTTTAAAAAATTAGAGAAACTAGACTGAATATATTTATGTGGATAAATGTGCAGGAGATGGCAAGAAAAGAGGAATAGGCATCATAAATTAAATTTTGAGTGAAATGAACCCACAGGGAAAATGGGAAAATAGAAGAAAAAAATAAACTACAGAAATAATTTATCTTAATTTCTTGTTTATAACACACACAGAGAGACTAAAGGGACAAAATATGTTCTAATTCATTCTGAATATAAATAGGCGGGTGATGTTGTACTTATATGGGCCCATGATGGCAAAATAATTATACCACAGTCTGAGGAGTTTCCATGGGTGGCACATCTATGTGTGCTGCCAGATTTTCTGGGTCTGAAGTCAATGTGGTAAAGTACAAAACCTCTTTTTAGAGGTTGCATGCCGTGGCGGCCATGGGAATGTTAGCTGCCTGAATGTCAGATGCCATAATTGGCATGTGATCCATCAATTGAGGCTTTCCTGGGAATCAGAATTGGCATGCTGTGAACAAGGCTTTGAGGGGGCACTAGAGAGTGAATCTGCTTCAATGTTCTATTAGGTCTTTCAGCATCACTGGAGCATTTATATGTAGACCAAGCCTACAGATGACATTGTCTATGTGGACTTTCAGAAGGCTTTTTACAAAGTACAAAGTCCCTTATCAAAGGCACCTGAATAAACTCATGGAATAGGTGGACAGGTCCTGTCCTTGATCGATAAGTGGCTAAAGAAATAGAGTGTAGTAATCAATGGCCAGTTCTCAGTGTAGAAAGAAGTGAGAAGGGGGATCCTCCAATATTTAATTTATCCATAAATGATCTAGAAGTAGGCATAAGGAGTGAGAGAGCAAAGTTTGCTAAATTGTTCAAGGTGTAAAAACTGAAAGGGATCTCTTGACATTGGGTGACTGGGCAAAAAGTATCAAATGCGCTTCCATCTTAGCAAATGCAAAATTATGTGCGTTGGGGCAAAGAATCACAGTTAGATGTATAAACTGATGGGACAGACCAGGAAAGGGACCTTGGAGTTGTGGTGGACAGCTCAATGAAGATGTCAACGCAGCATGCAGTAGCAGTAAAAAAAGCAAATTCAATGCTCGGGATAAATAAAAAGTTGACAAGTGTAATTGTGCCTCTTTATTAAAGTAGTATGAGACCACATTTTGAATATTGTGCACAATTCTGGTCACCACACCTCAGAAACGATATTATGGAACTGGAAAGGGGCCACAAAAGGGCAACCAGAGTGATTAAGGGGTTGGGATACCTTCCTTATGAAATCAGGCTGCAACATCTGGGCCTCATTCAGTCCCAAAAGAGACTGTTTAAGAGGTGACCTGATTGAAGTATATAAAATCATGCACTGTGTGGAAAAAATGGATAGAGAAATACTGCACAACACTAAAACTAGGGGGCACTTTATTAAGCTGATGGGCAGGAGAGTTGGGACAGGCAAGGGGAAATATTTTTTCACTCAGAGGGCATCTGTCTATAGTCTGAATGGCTTTAGGAAAGTATTAGATAAAGTCATGGAGGACGGGTGTATGAATGGCTACTAGAATGGATACCTAGGTGCTGCCTCAAGGTTGGAGAGAAGGCCATTTGCAGGGATTTGAAAGCAGGTGAAAGTTTTCCCTTTGCCTTCTGCTTGAGAATGCCCAGAAGCAACTGGTGGGTCACTGTGTGAAACAGGATGCCAGACCAGATGGGCTGTGGTAAGAATCAGCAGGGCTCCTCTTATGTTTTTGGGTATTAATGTAAAGAATTAGTGAATGCTTTGGCAAAATGTATTTTGGTAGATTCTTATACGCTTAATTTGAAAGTTGTTCAACCCTTCTACTAAATGCTGGGTAAAGTAAGCTCTTTGGGTGGGAGGAATCCAAAGTCTAAATAACATCAGTTCTTGAAATATCATATATACAACTGGGCAAATGAGTCACATCATGACTAATCTTCAGACATGTTCTGCTGAAAATAATATTAAAAAAAGATACACCAAAGAAACAGTATGAATTTTTGTTTCTTTTCTTTTTTGGAGGGGACCTGATGAAGGTCATTTAACAGGAAACAAGAATCAGCTATGTGGTGTTTGCATGTGATTGTTCCTATGAATAGATGGATCATAAGAAAATGTCCTCAGATTTCAAAGATGATTAACAAGTGACTTCTGCTTTTTATAATGCCACTGCCAATGATGACAGCCTTGTTTTCTTGTAAGTTTGATGAAAAGTGCTGGAGGTAGGTAGAATTATTTCAGTGCAAGTTTCTTTTCCTTTTTCCGTTTTAAATGCAGTCTTCACAACTTTTGTAGGAACAGTAGCCAAGAGATCCAAGCAGAAGATTGGCTCAGGTTTTGCAAGCAGCTGTTCAACTTCCCACTTAGCTAGAGGTACATTGTCACACTGAGCAGCTGCTACGAATATGGGAGGGAGATACTATGACACAGAAGCAACAACAGAAGCAACAGCAGTCAAAATTGAAAAGGCATGAGTTAACAGGAGCCAGTGAGCAGCAAACAGACACCAGTATAGGATGGTGTTCAAAGAGTTAGAGGGGAACTTGTAGAACATCACATCTAGCTTGCAGCTCCTTACAGAAAATCTTCTGATGCTAGAGAACTCTCAAAAGAAGGTATGGTGGGAGTTGGTCTCAGTTGAAATGACATTTGCTGCCACACCCTGTAAAGAAACCAGATGAGATTTTGAAACACGTGCAGCCGTAAAACTAGTATGGGTAACTGGAAAAATTATGGCCCTTTGTACATTTGCTGGTGATCCAGATTAAGATATCCCTTAATCTGGATCACACATTAATGAGGATCATGGAGATCCTGCCCCTGCTGATCTGGCTGTGTCAGCACTGGATGGAGCCATTCATGGATTAGTTCACTACTAATTCAGTTAAGTTATAAACCCATTTAACAGATGGGTTTATAGCTTAACTGAATCTAAATCTACATGTGGACCAAAGGCCTTCTTCCAGATCTCAGGAGGCATGCAGACAGCACACTTCTGTGAGCCAGAACTACCAGGGGTGTTTTTCAGTAGTGCACCAGAGTCCCCACTGTAAAGAACCCCCACCAGGCTCCAAGGCTAGGAACTGTCTTTCCTAGCCTTCAGTGGCATGGGCTGGTAGTTGTGGAGTTCACAGATGTGTGGAGACACAGACAGAATCAGCACCATCTGTAATGACGGCACTGATCTGGCTCACACATCAAAATAGTTCATATCAGTGGATTAACAGAAGGAAAGTGAAGAAAAGGCCTATGGGCCTTTCTGCACTTACTCATTAATCCGGATGAAGGAGCTACTTAGTATACATCATCTGCATGGGACTAGTGTTAATCCAAATCAGATACATGCTAAGGGATCAGTGATCCAGATTAGCTGTAGACCTGTTTAAATGTGTGTACATCTGTGCTAGCACTCCCTGATCTAGATCAAGGATGCACATAGAATGGATCTAGGAAGAATGTGGGTATGGAGTCAAGTGACATGGACAGTTACAATGTGAGTGTGAAGATACCTTCAGTTCACAGTGCCTTTGCAGTAGCAGTCACATTAATGGCAATAGTGTCTTCATAGTGCCTGCTACAAGAGCTAGGGCCAGTCTTCAAAAGTGATCAGCGGGGGTTAGACTAGTATGGACTGCCCACATTGTGGAGAGCTCTCATCCTGAACCAGGCAACCTATCACGGGCTGGCATGGCGCAAGCTGTGCAGAAATGTCAACAGATTTAGATTATTAGAGGAAACTGAACTTATATGCCTTAGCATATTTGTTGGTAAATTCTGCCTTGACTAGTAAGGAATGACAAGGCAAGTTTTCAAAGCAAAATAATATTATATAATCTCTACTACAGATGCTTCTCCTCCTTATTATACAGTTTACCAGAAGCTGAAAATTAAATTGAGATTCAAAAACCATATCTCAATATAGTCTCTTCGACAAACAATGATACATTTCTGTAACATAAATTTTTAAGAGATTGGTTTAAAAATTATGCTTCAGTATAGTACAATATTCAACATAGTACAGTGAACTATTAGTACAATAGCCATGTTATAACCATGTCAAAGCCATTGCCTCTTTCATATTACAATAACATTGTAAAATTCATATGGTTTAATATTGTTCTTGTAATGCTAGAAATTGTAATCAAAATAAAAATTTAATTTAAAAAAATGTGCTTTTTTAACTAAAAAAAAATCCTGAAAGTGATTTTATTTTTAGAACATCTACATTTTTTCTTCATATGAGCCTTTCTGTTTGCAAATCTCTAAGAATTTAGAGACGTTGAAGAGATCTAGACCAGATATAATTTTGAACTGGGCAGCAGTAGCCAGAGAGTGTATCAGATTTTTCATTGCCAGATTTTAATCAACATTTTCTCCATATAATGTGCTTTAAAAGTTGGTTGTCACATTATTTGTTTATATTTAGCATTTAGATATCACAGGTTACAATAAAAATATAACTAAAGGGAAATACACACTGTACCTCTGTTGACTAGGAGGCATACCATTAGAATGCTTTAGCCATCTGTGCTTGTGGATGGCTAGAGCATTCCAAATGGTTGTTATGGCAGCCATTGTGGAGCCCTGGAATGGTATTGTTGCCAGAGCAACCAGGTGATCCACCCAGAAGAGCCACAAATGGGAGCTTGTCAGGCTATCTGAGCCTATATTGCCTAGACAGGCCTATACTTCTTGTTGCATCCTATATTCCGGATGCTCCGGAACTTACAGGGCCATTTCTGGTTAAGAAATGACTCCACCATGTGGATGCACCATCGGAAGCTCCCTCCCCCTTGACTGCCAAGTCAAGTGTGGAAAGGCTCCTAGTTATAAGCAAACAACTAACTTATAATCTAACTCAGTAAATAATATAGAGTTCTAAGTTTGGACATACTTGTTGAAGTTTGCAAAAAGTAGTGAAAGAGCTTATAAAGAACAGATAGCTGCATGTCTGAAATAAAAGAGATCCTAATTCCTTCTGCCATTTCAATTAAGGTTTATTTTTTTTCAACATATATTCAAGTATAGCTCCTAGTCAGAAAAAGCAAGGGCAACTTCTTTAACTACATGCACTTAGGCTGTGTCCAGACAGGGTAAAAATCTGGGATCATCCTGGCACTATTTTGGAACTGCCAAACATGTCTGTGGTAATCCCAGCATAGCTCTGAGATTCTGGGTTGAAATCCTGCAGTGTTGCTGTTGTGGGAAAAACAACAATGTCTGGCACACATTGCAGGGTATTGTTGTTAACTTCTGGGTATTTTGCGCAGTTGAAGTACCTGAATGTAGGTGCTATGCAATCACAGAAGCAAGCATGCAGACAGATAGTAGCTTGTGCTTCCCCTGTGATTTTGGCATGCTGTTTGGCAAGAATGGCGATAGGAACTTGAAGGATCCAAACAAGATCTCGTATTTTCCTCTCACCATCTGGTAGTAGCCTTAGAATGTTGCTGGTCCTAGACCAACTTTGAAAAGGATTGACCAAGAAGTCAATGGGCAGCATGAAGTGCACTGCCAGATAGCTGCTGGATGGCTGGCTGACCAGAGACCAATTTGCACTCACGTGACCTTGTAGTACACGATAGTGTAACATCTGGTAAGGAGAATTGGCACTTGCAGGAGGCATTTCCTACCCAGAAATGTCTCCTGCCTTACCAGGTGTTACCCTATCATCTACTAGTGATGGTGCACAAAATTATGCAGCACATGCATCCCAACCCTAACCTTTACTGTCCCATTCCTTACCTGTTGCATCCAGCGTCACACCACGTCTGGTGCTAGGGCTCACCTGAGGCACTGTGCAAGCACGCTGGTGCCTCAAATTACCCCAAACACGACTGCACATGCATGACGTGTCACTGTCACTGTGGGCTTAGTCTGGTGTGTACTAGCATTCCCAAGTGCAAACACTAGTACACGTTAGTGGGTTCTGTGCTCTTCCTGTCCAGCAGATGGGAAGCCAAATGCAGAAACACCCTTAATCTAGCTTCAAAGCTAGAGGAAAAAAAAGTTCCCTGGCCCTGAATTGCAGGCAGGAAACATTATCTAATGCCCTTTGAATTGTTTCCAGAGGTGGCTCATCATCTGGAAGAGGAGGTGGCTCATTCCTGCCATTGTCAGGTCTCTGCATGGTGCTGGCAGGAATTTAGAACCAGGCTGACTCACAGTGAAACTACTTTTAAGTGGTCTTCCACTACAGCACATCTGGAAGCAGGCCAGATGCAAGGACAATGTACCCAGCACATTCTACAGAAGTCCATGTCTTTCCCATAGCATACGTTAGAGTGTTGTCCTAGCATACATTCAGCTGAGGCCTTTCTGCACTTAGCCTTATTCTGGGTTATATCCCAGAATAGTGGCCTGCTGTCTGCATGATCATGCAAGTCTATGGCAGGCACCAAGTGAGACCTACCATAGTCTTCATTAGCATTCGGACAACAGATCCCTATCCTAAGATATTTCCCAGAATAAGGCCAAGTGCAGAAAGGGTCCAGGAATATGCATGTGTTGTGAAATCTTTTTACTTAAACACATTTTTTAAAACACCATTAATTTATATTCCTTTAAATTTTCACAGTCAATGCAGACATAATTGCCTTGCTTCTGTTAACTATGCTGGATTTGTGTTGAGGGTATTTTTTAAAATACTGTTTTACATGGAATGCTGAAGTGCTTCTCTTCTCTCTAATTAGGTCTTAATAATACTTGTAATGCTTCTTATTTGTCACTAGGTATCACTGCAACATCATCTAGACTCTAAATAAAATATTTAAAAGTTGCCTTCATTGGGGACAGGGGTAAAGGGCTACGCTACAGGATGGGAATTCCCTGGAAAAAAGTTCAGCTTTAATTATTTTTCAATCGTAGTCAGAGAGGACTCTTGTTATTTTCCCCCAATTTCTAGTCTGATGGCCTGAACTCACTGTTTTTTGTTTGTTTTAAATTATAATTGACATAGGAAGACTGTCAATATATATCTCTTTTCGTCCTTTTCAAAGTTTGAAGAAGGGGCAACTCTTAAACACATGCATACACACACATAGAAAAACAGAGAGACAATCAGCATATTACGCAACCAGAAAATACATCACACACAAACAAATACACACAGGCCACATCCCCATGCAAGCCATTTGGTCCTGATTGGGCACGCATGGGACCAGGAGCAGATCTGAGAGTGGATCTTGTGCATCTCCATTCTATTCCCAGCAATGCAGGCTGGGTGCAGGTTGGGTGTGGATAGAGCCGTCCCCATGCAAACTGTGCTAAACCCCAGCACGGGGGACCGTCACCACCTTCTCTCTGCTCCCTCTCTCCTCATTGGAAGCTGTATTGATGTCAGCCCACCCCTGTGCCACTAGCTGCAAATGCTGCATCTCCCCCTCAGTGGCACAGAAAGCCAGGACTGGGCTGGGAGGCATGGGAAAATGTTTAAATTAAGTTAAATAAATTTTAAAATCATTTTTAAAAACCCAAAGCTGCCACGAAGTTTGGCAGCTGCTGAGCGGTTGAGCAGTTTTGTGCACCTCCACTCTACCAGGAACCGTAAGAACACCCAGCAGTTTTAAAAGGGACAAAATCAAGCCATTATCCTGCCTGCCTTGGCGATCACCAAACAAGGGTGGATTTTTTTCTATGGAAAAGGGACAAAAATTAAGCCATTTTCCTGCCTGCCTTGGCAATTGGGATTTTTTCACTCGCAAAAAATCTCAGCGCTTGTGATCTACAATGCATAGGGCAGGAACAGCAAGCACACCCCACCTCCCAATGATGTGAGCGCCAATCTCCTCCCCAGATAGCCAGGACCATCCCCATGGATGGTCTCTGCTCTCTTGGCAATGATTCCCACAGACCAAATCTAAAAAGCATGGGGATGTCACTTGCCAAGACCGTGTTCGGTACGGTACCAAATGTGCATGGGGACACACCCAGAAATAACATATTGAACAACCAGAAAATAGAAGCAACATATTGAACAACTAATAAATACATTTCAAATAAATAAATAAATAAATAATATTGAGCAACCAGCAAATATATCTTTCTCTTTCTCAAACACATGCAAGCAACATATTGAGCAACCAGTACATATATCTCAAAGAGAAAGAGAGATAAATAAACAAATAAATATACTGAGCAACCAGCAAATACATAAAACACCCCCCTCTCTCTCACACACACAGAGAGTATCAACATATTGAGCAACTAGCAAACACACACAGAGATATATGTAGCTTACAACAAACTCAGAAAGAGATGAAAATTAAACCTCAAAGGTCTAAAGGGGATGTTGAATAATTTCAAGCTGCTGAAATCTGAAGCCAGCATTTATATCACTGAGCAATAGTTCCTAGGTCAGCTGAGCTCAAGCTGTTCAAACATCCACTAGAATATTTTGTTTCTCATCGGAGTGCAAACAGGAAGTTGAAAAAAGGCAAGCTGAAATGAACCAATTTCTATAGCTCATTGGAAGGCTTGTGTGTAGAAAGCCCACAGGATTTTACTGCCTGCCAAATATCATGCCTGTGTTTCATTTTTTCCTGGTTTTGTTTGGGTAATAATTTACAAACACTGAGATGAGTTTACTATATAGAACGGCAAATTAAAATAATCAGAACAAAAACAGCTTCTGTGATATAATTTGTAGAGAACAGATCGAGCAAGTGACTGAGCTTAAATACAGCACTAGCACCTGGTAATTTTATAACTTTTAAGAAATTTAAGTAGATTGACTTGAAAATAGTAGGCCTTTTTCTTTTCCATCTCATGTGACACATTTGATGTCTCACATCATTTATTTGTTTAACTCTGGCAGTATGAGTTAGAGACTGGATGCACAGAATTCACAACAGTGGAGTCATCGGATTGTTTCATTATCTGCCATGCTGTGGCTCTGAGGAAAGGGCTGATGTTTGAGGAACATCTGATTTTGGAACATTTGGGAATCTGAATTTCCACTTAGCTAAACTTTGTCTCTTTTTGAACTTTATAGTTCTCTCTTCTAATCATTTGATCAATAAGTCTTTCTGAATCTAGCCTTTTAGGAAATTCCTGAAGAACTCCGGAATGCAGCACCTGCATTCCATGGAGCTACTACTCCCTCATGCAGCTCTGTGCATGCTGTCACAATCAGCAATCCATAACTGAAGCTGTTGAAACTGTCAAAGCACCAGGCTGAACAGATATACTAGAGAAGCAGAGGCCCAAACAATAGATATTATCTCCCCTAAAGAGCCAATAAGGTATATCCTCAATTACAAGGTAAATTCACCAAGGGCTGAAATTGAACAATCCTGGAAATCATATAGGAAAAACAATCCGGTCGTAATGTCAATGCCCAGTGGCCAATAGGCCTGAGAACAGACTACTGCAATCCCCCAGGGCAGGAACCAGTTACCATCACAGAGGCAGACATTAGACGATGGGTCACACATATGAAGTACTGGATAGCACTAGGTCCTGTCATGATCCACACATGCTGGTTAAACAAACTAACACCACTACATGAACACTTAGCAGCACAAATGAATCAGTTACTATCAGCCAGCTTCCACCCTGAGTGGCTAACAGAAGGCAGGATGGCATTGATCATAAAAGACAAGGGAACAGCACCATTCAATTACTGCCCAATAACCTGGCGTTGTAGTATGTGGAAATTTATATTTGGTATCAATGGATGTTTTCCTACTGCCACTAGAAGTACCCATTACGTACCCATTAATGGGTACTTAATGGGTACTTCTATTGACAGTGGAAAAACACCCGTAGACACCTTGCTGAATAGACATGTATGCCAATCTATGAAATATATTGGAAACAATACCAGAGGCCCAATGCATCAGCTAGTAAGAGACCGAGCAGTCACACTGGACTCAAGTTACATAAAGACCAACCTGAGGGCATAGATTGACTACAAGAAAATCTATGGCCTTTTTTGTACCTACCTTTTGTCAATTCAGATTAGTGAGTCCCACTGATCCAGATTACACTGTCTGCACTGATGGTGCTGACCCTGCCATGCCACACCTCCCCACAGCTGTGAGCTTGAATGAGATTTGCAACTGCTACCTCCACCTCTAAAGGCTAAGAAGAAAAGCTCCTAGTTCAGAACTTGAGAGGTTGTTTTTTAGCAGGACACTATGGCATGTCTCTGAAAAACATCTCCTGGTAGTTCTGGATTGTGTAGTCATGCCATCTGCATGCATCCTGGGATCTGGAATATGGTCCTTGGTCTGGATTTAAACCTTAATCTGGCTGTGTCCAGTGCAGACAGAGCTGGATGTGGAAGGGAAGGGCTTCTTTGATCTACATTAAATTCCAGATCCGTAGGGCCATTATCTGGATTAATGGGCTCTTTAATCCAGATCACCAACAAGTGCAGAAAGGGTGTATGACTCATGGATCCCTGAATGCTTAGCACTATACATGGCTAACAGACACTAAAAAACTTCATCAAAAATGTCATGGGTAAGTGGAGGACAGCACTGGAAGCTGACTTTAAGGGCACGTCTACATGCCAAAACATACTCCGGTTTTAAGCTTGTTTTGCCTCAGAGCATCTCCATGCACAGCTTTACTCTGGGCTACTTCAGGCGGAAAGGAGGAAAATCCGTGGCAGAAAAAAAACCCTTTCAAACAGTACTACATCCAACGTTGAGGGAAACCACGGATTTTCCTGGGAGCATGGAGGCGCATACAGATTTCTTTAAAGTTTCTTTCTGGCTACATTAATCCTTCTCGCTCTTTACGTGTGTGTGTGAAAACATTCCTTTCCTTGGCTGCCAAGAGTTAAAAGCATAACCAATGCTTGTAACACAGTTACAAGCATAACTAGAAGCAAATTGCTCCCTGCAGCCTGTCAGCCAGCCAGCTGTCACATCCAGCCTCCCTCCATTCCGTTTAAGTGCACAAACAGACCGCCGATCTCTTTCTTCTTAAATAGGTGTTTCCCCCTCCGTTGTTAAGATAGTTAGCATCACTTTCCCCTGATAGCAAACACAGAATTTCTCTCCCCCTCTCAATAATGTGAAAGAAAGAGATCGCTGGACAGCTTCTGCACGCATGCAGCTGCAGGGAGTGAGCTGGTTTCAGTTATGCTTGTAACTATGTTACAATCATTAGTTATGGAGAGAGCTAGTTGGTTTCAGTTATGCTTTTAACTCTTTGCAGCCAAGTAAAGGGATGATCTGTGTTGTGGAGGTTTAACTGAGGTTTTTGCCTGTCATCGTTGCAGTGGGCGGGGGTGGGTGGGTGGGGAGAAGATGTGGGCTCACAAAATGCAGCTTGCATGGGGACAGAAAAGTATGTTTTAAATCCACGTTGCCCCAAACCACATGGGGATGCTTTATTTTGAATTACGACGCACATTGTTAAAATCTGATCTAAGACAGAAGCAAAAAGAGACCATGGAGATGTGCCCTAAGACAATCACATGGGCAGCTATAAAGTGGAGCATGTACCAAGAGGAGGCAGTATACCCTTAGTGTACTGCATAGGCCTGAATCCCCTCAGCCAGATCATCACATGGAGTGTATATGAGGATGCGTGCAAGAGTGGAGTCACCACTAGTCACTTCCTGTATATGATGAGATCAAGCTATATGCCAAGAATGAATGAGATATCAATTCACTGATCCAGCTCATAATATTCTACATTGAAAACATTTGTAAGACTTCTCTCTGCTCTTAGAGGCTCAGGGGAAAAAATGGTTTAGTGTGCTAATACACAACTGCCTGTTGTGAAGGTACATGACTATTTCAAAACAACCAAAAGAGTTGCACTGGCTCCGATTTGCTGCTGAGCCCAATTCAAGGTGTTAACTTTAACTTATAAGGCCCTAAATTACTTGGGCCCAAAATATCTGAAGGAATGCCTTCTTCTATGTCAACCGTCCCGTGCCTTAAGTTCTGGAGCGGAGGCCTTTCTGGTTGTACCACGACCCTCAGTAGTAAAAGGGGTGGGCACCCAGGAGTGGGCCCTTGAGGTGCATCAAGCATTTTCAAAGTACATGTTTAGGAAAGCAGTAAAGGCACATCTCTTTGCCCTGGCCTTGGTTATAGGGATGTGCATGATTTTTTTGCATTTGAATTTGAGTCGATTTGAATATTTGAATATTCAAGTCAATTTGAAATTCAGAAATCTGAATTCGTGAAAATCCAATTTGAATCTGGATTATCCTGATCTGTATTTTCAAAAATCTGATTCAGATTGAATGATACGAATGTCGGAAACATTTGTATCTGATTTTCAAATTTGTGCGCATCCCGTTTTTGTTCAGTTTGCATCCCATTGTCATCCTGCTGTCATCCCGTGTTATAAGCACAAATAGACCCGATATTCGGATGCAATATACAGTGTTCTATTCAGTTGAATTATTCGAAAATCCATATCAGATTTTCAAAAATCCAAAATTCAGTTGAATTCAGAAATTTGGATTTTTGAAATTCCAATTCAAATTAGAATATCAATTGTCATCAAATTTTAATTGGATTGTCACATTTTTGAACATTTGTGCACATCCCTATTTGGTTAAACCCTCTTCCTACCCTTCAGATGCTGCTACTCTTTTAATATATTCTTTATTTTTTAATATATATATCTGGTTTTAAATGTTGTTAGCCACCCTGAGACTTTCAGGTATAGGGTGGGATAAAAATACAAGTAAATAAATAAATAAATAACCACCTTCACTAAGGAAAAATAATCTTTCAGGCGAGACTAGGATAACAACTAATCTGAACATAAACTGAGGAATAAGTTTCTCAGGGAAGGACAAACTGAAATCTGAATCTTGCTGAAGGAAGGTTTAACCATTAGTAAATTATGTATTTATTTAATTTTACCATTTATATCATGCTCTTTAGTGGAGATTCCCGGGTTAGGTAACAACAGTAAAATAATAAATGTTCAATTGAAGCGCAGTATAAAATACAATCACTTCCTCCCAAAATTGTTTCATTGAACGAATGCTGCTTTTATTTTTTACTTTTTGCTTAAAAAAAATCTTATAAATTCATAAATTTGATTGTTAGGTTTTTACTTTTTATGTTAGCTTTGGGCTTTATTATAGCATCTTTGTAGTGTATGTATTCACGTACAGTATTTGAAATTGTGTTTTAGATCATCTTAGGAGCAGAACTATGAGGTGGTCAACTAGTATTATAAAGAAATAAATTTATATAATTTTTCAACCTAGAAATTTGAATACATTTGCAATCTTGTTAGGAAACCTAGGTAAGCTGTGTCTCCAAGGAAAATGTTTATCCTTACAATTTTATTTCTAAAGAAACTTGTTGAGGGTATTCTTCATTTAATGAGTTTCTTTTCATGTAATAATGTTTTCAGTGCTGCCTTGTGATACTTCAAAATCTGTAATAGCAGAAACAACACTGAGTGTAAACTACTCCACATACTGGAGCATAAAATGTTGTTTTAAAGATAATTCATATTGTACTACCATATTGCCAACTAACTCAGCTTGGAACTGTTTCCATGGGTACAATGCATTTTGCAGAAAACCATAGACCCTTCCACAGCTCACTCTACAGAGGTCTCCTAGATTAATCTATGTTCCTTAATAAAGATAGTATCATGCAGAATTTAAAAGTTAAGACAGTTTCTTTAGAAGCTGGGTTGCAAATGAAAAGAAACTGTAGTATACAACAAAAGTCTCAATACCGCCATCTCTTGGGGGATCATAACATTTGTTTAAGCCATTGTACTGAAAATTGAGCTAGTTAAAACATAAAGATAGGAAACAGCTGGCAAAACATTTGGACTAACTGTTAAAATAAGTGGATGACACGTCCTTCTGCACAATGAACAAATTTTGTAAGGCAATAAATAAAAACAGTGAGTTCCCCTACATTTATCAAGTGTTTAAATTCAGGTCATGCATTGAACCCTTGGAGAAAGGTGGTGGTGGGGATTGACATCTTTTAGTTGTATTCGTGAGTTTCAAGATGCACTAAAACCTTAATGATATAACTTAATAGATATAAATACATTAAATATAATAAGTAGACTTTTCTTTTTACAATTATAATCCAGCATTTACATTATCAATGTCAGAAGGATTGTAGTGACGAGGTTGAAGGAAGGAAGGAAGGAAGGAAGGAAGGAAGGAAGGAAGGAAGGAAGGAAGGAAGGAAGGAAGGAAGGAAGGAAGGAAGGAAGGAAGGAAGGAAGGAAGGAAGGAGATTCTCAAATAAAATTGGTTCAGGTCAAATAAACAATTCTATTCCTTCAATGCAGTCTCCAAAATTACGTAGACAGCTTAAGATGTTTTAAATTTGATCTTGCTTTTTATAATATATCTTTGAATTCTGTTTGCTTTTGCTTTTTTTATTGCCCATGGGCTGAAGATTTCAAGAGGTTCCCTCCCACCTTTTTTCTTCTTAAAACCTATCATCCTCTTTCTGGTCAGTATCCTGCATGACTGACTTTTCAATTTAATGTGTGTTCTCTGTTTTGGTTCATTGACCAAGACTTTTTGCATTTGTACGCTGAACCACCTTTTCCATTTACTGACTCAGTAAATACCAAAACCCATGTAGCTCTAGTTATGCAATTACTTGTTATTTGGCATGATTTCACGTTGGAGCAGATATTTTACTTTTACTCACACAATCAGTTTATATCAATATGAAAGGTATTAAAAGTACAATTGTACATGCACATTTTAAAAAAACACTGCTATTGTATAATTGTGCTTTATTTTCTGATTGGTTATCTGTTGGAAGAGCTAAACGTCTCCTTCAAATTTCTTTGAATTTTTGACCTCTTATAGACCAGAGGCCTATTTGCACTTAGGCCTCTGGGACGCAGTTAGGACAGCTCTGGTGAAGAGCATACACATGCTCACTAGGCTACTAAGGCCTAGAAGTGTCTTTGAAGCTGGCAGCCAGTGGGCTGTCTGAATGTGGACGGTCCTTGGAGTGAGCTCCTGTTAGCCTGCTGAAGAATGGTCTGCACCTACTGGCTCACACTAAGGCTCCATCCCCATGGTGCCCAGTTAGCACCATTTGGCATTTAGCACAGTCAGCATTTCTTGCAAAGCATGCCAGGTTCTGCTTGGGCACTGGTGGAAGTGTCCCCATGTCAGCCACGCTGAGCCCTGGGACAGGGAGCTGTGCCACCTCCTCTCTGCCCCCTCTCTCCTCATTGGCAGCCGGATTGTCGTCAGCTCACCCCTGTGCTGCCTCACCCCCTCCCTTAGCAGCATGGACAGCCAGGACTGGGGTGGGAGGCATGAAAAGAAGCTTCATTCATAAAAATAGCTATACTTTCATTCATAAAATAATGCTCCAATCATTAAATAAAGTTCCATTAACAAAGCCTATTCATAAAATACCGATGAAAGCCACTAGCGGCAGTAGGCGCTTGAACACTTTTGCGCACTTTTGCTCCACCCGGGACTGCGGGAGTGCCTGTCAATTTTAAAATCAAGACTTTTTATTATTGTCTTCACGATTGGAAAATGATGGCTGCAAGTGCAACAAAAATCAAGCCATTATACTGCCTGCCTTGGCATTCTGAAACAGGGTTGGAATTACTTCTGCTGAAGCGGCAGAATTTTTTTAAAAAATAGCCGTTCTCCAGCCTGCCTTTGCAATTGGCCTTTTTAAAACTCTGGCTGTGACAGATGGACAGCAAGCACACCCCACCTTCAAATGACGTGTGTGCAAATCTCCCCGTTAGCCCACAAGTGAACCCATGTGCGATCCTGGCTCACTGAGCAATGTGTGCTGGCTCCCCAAACAGTGCCGAGACTTCTTTTTTGAGGTATCACATTTGGCACCCAGTTAGCACTGTTTGAGGGGACCTGGTACGCTTTTCGCGTGCCAAATCCAAAGCCCATGTGGCCGCCCAGCGCCAAATGGGTGCTTGGCACTGCAGCAAAAGTGCTTGGGGATGGGGCCAAAGGGGGACAGAGCAGTTCACAGAATGCCAAAAGGGTACGCCAGACTTTCACATTATGAAGAAATAAATACAATGAGCCTTAAGAATAAGGAAAGGTGAAGACTGACATTCCATTGGTCTGTCTTCTGCTGGAGGCTAAGAGCTATAATTGTACCTGTTATGGAGAAGGAAGATCTGGTGCTGTTGCCTTTGTTTTGTTCTACATTGTACACTTCTCTGGGTGCATCCCCATGGGCTGCCAATACCTTGGGGTGGATCCAGGGCAGCCTTAATGCAAATCATAGTTTACATTAAGGTGTCCCCATGGTAATCGAGGACAGGGCGGGTTCAAGCCAAACCTGCCTGTCCCCAAGAAAACCACGGTAAATCCCTGCATTGGGATGCTGCAGTTTTCTCCACCCCCTCCCCCTTGCCTGACAGCTTCCCTGCAATCAGCTGAGCAGCTGGCAGATGGTTATAGGGGCTGTCAAACACACAAGCAGAGCTCCGGTAAAATAACTAAAACAGCCACAGCTTCAGCTGCTTTCCCTATTATTCCCCCCAGTTATGCAGTTTGTGGCTTTGGAAGTGCAGAAGGGAAAGCAGCTCATTGTAAATCGAGCCCTTACCTAGGCTTGCCAGCCTGATCATGCAGTCAGGCAAGGGGAGACAGTTGCGATCGAAGCATTTGCAGCGGAGACAGCAAAACCCCACCCACTAATGCTATGATCGGCAATAACTCAGGAGCATCCCCATCTCCCACCCCCCACCCCCAGGACAATCTGTTCTTGCCTCCTAATTCGGGGCAAGAACAGTTACAAAGGGGGGGGGGGTTGCTCAGGGTTTTTGCTTTTTGTCCCTCATATTAGCCCGAATTAGGGCTTTGCATGGGGACTCTCCCTGATCATGGGGACGAGCCCTCTGGGCTTTATTCTGGATTATATCCCAGAATACAGACCTGCCATCTGCATGCTGATACAAACTATGGAAGGCCCTGGGCAGGGTCTGTCACAGTCTGCACTGGAAAGGTGGTATACAAATACATGAAAATAAAATAAAATCTTTCCACCAAATCATGAATCCACTTTCTACTTCCATTTCCTTAACTTTTGCACTGAGAGGAATGGACAACAAATTACAAGAGAATGGTTAAAACAATGTTTTTTTAAAAAAAATTGAAACTTGGAAACTTTAAATTGGATGATCTGTTCAACAAAGAAATGTGCAGATGAATGTGAATATTTTTTTTAATTACTTCCTGGAATTATTCAAGGGGGAGGTCTGGTTCCAATCACATGAAATTTTATTCTATAAAAATCTCTCCTCCCCATCCCCAAAGAAAGCCTGCCAAATATCACCTGTCCCAGCAACCTTTTGAATATGTGAAATGAAAAATAAACAAGCGGTCCTGAATGATCTCAAAAGCAGGAGATGGTTGGTACTGAGTGGCCCCAAAGGCATTTGAAGGTTCACTGGTAAGAAACAGTACCTTGAACTGCTGCATATACTATTGGCAGCTAATACAGTTCTTAAAGAAGGCTAACTGAATGCAAATTGCCCAAAGAAATTTTTTTAAAAATACACCCTACATCTCTGTGGCTGTCAGAGGAAGAGGGAAAGGAAGAGGTCAGTGAAAGAGATGCATGAAAACATGTTAAAGGCAAAGCAGTTCATCTTTACTCCCTTTGGCCATTCCTGAGGCTTGGAGTCACTGGCCCAGATGGCTAGAGATGTGTACGAATGTTCTAAACATTAGAAATTCAACTGAATTCAATCAAATGTGGACATTTGAATTCAAATAGAATGTCTTCACATTCAAATTTAAACACTCGAATGAGAATGAATTTCAAATGTTCCAAAACATTTGTTTGAATGATTAGAATCATTCAAATGTACAGATACGTATGTACGTATTACGAATATCATACATATCTGTACGCATTTGCGCTTATAATACGGAACTAAAATGGGATGCATAAGAAATGCCATTCTTATCCTTAAATACAAATGTTGTTGACATTTATATCTTCTAATGCAGGAGTCCCCAACATTTTTTGCACAAGGGACCAGTTTCCTTTTCCATGGTGTAGCAGGGGCAGGGCATGGCAGGGATGTGGCAGCTTGTTGCGGCAGCGCAGACCGGCAAAAAACTCCAATGGCCCGGCCCCTCTCCGCGGACTGGTGGTTGGGGACCCCTGTTCTAATTCGTATCTAATATTTAAACAAATAGATTCAAATGTATCAGATTTGAATTGTTTTTTTGTTGCAATCAGATTTTAAACATCCAAATTGAATTGAATGTTTTGACATTCGATTCGACTCCAATTTGAATGCAAATAATAATAATAATAATTTGTGCACATCCTTACAGCTGGCTAAGCAGCCAGGAGAAGGGAGGTACTTGCAGTTAGGAATGTGCATGAATATTTGCCACATTCGAAATTTGATCAAAGTTGAATTCAAAGATTGACATTCAAATTTGAATTGAATGCTTCTATACATTCATTCAATGCTTCGTTACATTTGGGAACCTCGAGAGGCGGGAAAGCAGATGCCCATTCACATCTGCAGCAGAAGGGATTCAAAGCAGATTCAGATTTGATACATTCAGAGCGGAAATGCAGGAGATTTGTAGGTACGACTGGCAGCAGGAATTCAAATAGCATTCGAATAGCATTTGACTAACATTCGTTTCTAATTCGAATCCTACCACATTTGAAGGAACTCTATTCAAATGAATGTAAATTTTGTTGCATTCAATTCAATTTGAATCAAATGCAAAGAAATACATTTGTGCACAACCCTGCTTTCAGTGATGAAAAAGACTGTCAAGTGGCCCTGTTTTTGGCTTTTCTCTGGACTCTGTCCAGTTTTCTGCTCCAGTTCTTTCTACCCTATTCAAGTATGGCAGGATGAAAGTAGCAAGGAGCACCCCTTCCCTTGACTGCAACATTCTGCACTTACTGCATTCTTCAGAGTATATTAAAGGACACATCCACATAGAGCACATTGCAGTAATCCAGGCAAGAGTTCTTCAGGGGACGCATTGCTTTATGCTTCCTCTACCCAAGAATGGACAGAGTGTATCATATTGTACTCCCCCAAGTGTCCTAAGGGCTTTGATTTTTTTAAAAAAAACTTACAAGAAGTCCTTAGCTTCCAAAAGACAATATATCATTTTGCAGTTTTGGATTAGTTTTTGGCATTTGTCCAATTTGTTGATCTGCCTCCTGTATTTCTTTTGGATGTATTTTCTTCATTTTCAGCTTCTTTCAGCCCTTGGATTCTGATATTCAGACACCTTGTATGGTTTTCTAAGTTTGTGAGTTACTGCTTAGGTTTTTTAGGTTTTGTTGTAGTATGTTTGTGCTTTCTGAAGTCTGAATTGTGGTGGCAATTGTTGCTGATGCAGTTTAATTTCTGCTGTTAATGTTGCAATTGCATTACTTTAAAGTTTAATTGTGTTCCTCCATTCTCCCACAAGAGCAGTTGTTAATTGATTAAATTGTAGTTCTATATTACGGGTGCTGCTGTGCTTGCATTTTTCTCCATAGGTGCCTCTTTATTTTCAGCTTGCATCCACTCTACAATGTTGAGGTCTTTCCTGCCGGTGGCAACTTCTACTTCAGGTGTTTGCTTTATTCTTAGCCATGATGCTTACTCTAGAATCTGTCTCATGGAACTTGCCCACAAATATACTACGATATATAAGAACATAAGAACATAAGAGAAGCCTTCCTGGATCAGGCCACAGCCCATCTAGTCCAGCATCCTGTCACACACAGTGGCCCACCAAATGCTCATGGGCATCTCAAGCAGAGACAAGGACAAACCTTCTCCTGCTATCGAGTCCCAGCAGATGGCCTTAGAAGCGCCCCAGTTCCTCCCCCCCTCAGCCTGAAAGATGCACCTAGGCATTCGTTCTAGTAGCCGTTGATACATCTGTCATCCATAAATTTGTCTAACCCTACCTTAAAGCCATATGGTATCAAAAGCAGGTGGAACACTGAGAGTAATTAATAGAGTATGATTCCTCATGCCTCTTGCTCTTCACAGGTCATCTACAAGGGCACCCAAGGTAACCGGATACAAAAATCAATGGCTGCATCCAGAATAGCTCCAAAAAGGGCTGCCTCAGTGATAGGAGGTGCACTGGTGATAAGTCTGTACCTCTCAGATTTAAAAAAAAAAAAGCTTTGCAGCTATATAATGTAAGTCTGACAACTACAGGGCTTATGACCTTGCTGAAAACAAGTTTGGAAGGCAGCCATTTTAACCCACTGGTTAACTGGAATGGATGCAAATCAGCCCCAATAATTCATCTCCTCAGCTGCTATTATTTTAAGCAATAGCACATGAGGCAATTGGAGACATCTGTCTGCTGCAGGTGGGACCATTTGCCTGCTAGGACTCATCCCCACAAGGGGCAGCCCTTTTTAGGTGTGTGGATCCCAGCCAACATTCAGGAGCTGTTGCCGCTGTCTGGACATCACCTTCTCAACCATCTTCCTCACAGTGGCAGTGTTAATAATGGGAAAATAGTCTGACAACAGCTAAGGTCCAGGAAGGGGTTGGATCTCTGACATCTTTAGTGCTGAGGGATTTTTCCTTATATTTTGGACTGCAAAGATACCTGATGAGTCTTAACTGTTGTACCTTTGGATGCTTGTGGGTATAGCCTTGGCTGCTGGTTGCTGTTCTATGAAAAATTAAATTACAACACATATTTAAAGACAACAAACATAATGTAGTTTTTAAAAAACGTAGGTTACTTCTGTGACACGGAAAGCATAATTTCTTATGTCCTATGTGTGCCTGCTGTTAAAAGACCAATAAGGAATATAAAGCTGCTCCTCTAAAAAAGAAGCCAATAGCTCTTAAAACCAAATAACCAATGACAATTAAGATTGCCTCTGGACAGGATGTAAAATTCAGTAGGATCCCAGGGCTCTGTTGGGATTGCCAGATGTGTCTGTGGCAATCCCAGCGTAGCCCTGGGATACTGGGCCTATATCCTGATTGCTATAGTAGGAAATATGACTCTTCACTCACTTTCCCCAAATATAGCAATATTGATTTACTTGTCTTGGACACTCTTCCTGGAAGCCACCATCTTGGAGATTTCCTCTGCACATGTATGTGACCCCAAAATGGCAGCCACACATGCACAGGGGTGGCAATAGTGCACTTGCAGGTATTTTTTACCTCAAAATACCCAGATTTACATAGTGTGCCAATGGCGGGAGCATGGCATCCAGACAGATAAATCTGTTTGTTTGTTCCCAGCTGTTGCTCAGATGTTTGGGTAACAAGCAGTTCCTGTGGAATAGGTTTATTCTGGACTATGGCTTAAAAGCAGGATTTTTGGCCGCTCTTACAGCCTCTTCCAGACAGACTTTGGTGTGTGCATGCATGCCATACCAACACAATGAACCGGTGTTTGAGAGAAAGAGAAAGTGCAGAATACCACATGTTTTCCAAGTAACAGGATAGATGACAATTTGATTCCTCAGGTATTTCCATTCTTCTCCTTAGAACAGAAAATGGAAAACAATGGCATTCTAGAAGTGGATAAGGTAGAACATAGATGGATCCTTGTTTCTTTTTTCTGAGAGTGAATAGCCATTACTTAAAGTGTGTTTGCCATCAGAGAACAAACAGACAAGCATGCAAACTAGTAACCTGTTCTGACCTTCTAGTCTTTGGTCCCCAGGGAAGCCTTTTAAAGAGAAAACTATTGATTTTCTTTTTACATCAGACAGTTATATATCACAACTAGTAGTAAATTGCCCATGATTCCCCATATTATGTTCCCCAGGGAGCCTTCTATAGGGGAAACCAATGATTTTGATTTTTAAGGTGTGGAGTTGCCCTTAAATTACTTTTTTTCTAGTCTTGATCCATACAACATCTATAGAAGAAAGATTAGTATTAGTAAATAATAATAGTAGTAGTTAATAGCTAGACATTAGATTGCAAAATAAATTTAATTTGATAATTTTGAATGCTTCTTTTTTGTTTCTCTCTTTGTGCATGTATGTTTGTTTATATATTGCTCAAATTACTGGGATGTGCTATAAATGTGCTATAAACATATGTGATAAATATTCCTCCATATATTTTTAGGTTGTCTCTTTTCTTGCTGTCTCTTCTGAAATCAGAATCACAAACCTTGACGTAAACTTAAAATGAATTTAAGACAGAGGTGGAAACAAAACCAGTGCACAAACAGAACTGTCTTTTGAAAAGTTGTATTAGTAACAGCCATTCTTATAGCAATAATGCTTTTGCTGGTGATTTCCATGAAAAAGTAATTCCATTTTGTTCATGGATTGGAGACTTCATCAAATCTTCCAAAGTGAAGGGACCAGTTGAATTCAAGGACCCTTCCACACGGGACAGTATACCAGCCCACAGAGTGTACTAGGCATTTGCCTTCCACATCCTGGTGTGGAATAGCAGAGATCCTGCCACTTGGTAGAGAGATTGATCTGTTTGCATCAGATTAGGCCGCAGAGCAGGGTAGAGTGCCAGAATGGGACCATATCCTGCTCTACTGGTGAACCTGATAAAAGTAGTCCACTAGTAGACTGCTGATGGTATATTTGTCCATGACAAATACTAAGCCTATCCCCTTTTCAGTCAGGTACCTGGAAATGGTGCAAGAAATTCACCACTCTTGAGTATGTGGACAAAGCCCCAACTAGGGTTTTTGAAGTCGTGGTCGGCAACTTTGAAGCCTTCAGGGGTGGGCCTGAGTGAGCTACTCATAGCCCAGCCCCTTCTGGTGTGGGACAGCATGCACTGTGCAAAACGGGACAAATTTTCACAGGTTGAAAACGTGCTCCTAAAGAATGTGCACCCAGTCTCATTCTGGGAGTCCTGAGGTTTGAACCTCCATTTGGCACGGTAAATGTTGTAAAGCTAAAATGGAAGGGGGAGAAATGATGCAGAAAAATGCCAGGCACCATACGTGAATTAGTTTCTGATGTTTGTGAAAATGTATTTGCTTTGCACAACTTCTAATAAGAATTAAGTTTTTTCTCTTTTTTAATTACTGTTTATATGCTTTAGTTCTGTCTTTGTTAACTGCAGGATGTATATAAAATGGAGAGTGGTATATAAACTAATAAAGAAACAAAATAAATGCAAACTGTTTTAAGCTCTCCGGAAATTAGGAGGGGATATATATGACAAAACTAGCATGCAGTTATTTTAACCACTGTTCCTTGCATATTTGCTTTCTGCCAGTAAATGTGCTTAGCACTTTGTGGGATAAGCAGAATTGTGGGCTATTTCCACACTTGCAATGGCTGGAGCCTATCACCTGGAAAATCTCCTACAGAAACCATTCCTAGCTGGAAAGTCCCCATCCTACTGGGAAAAAAAGGCATTTGCACATGTGCTGCCCTGCCCCTACTGAACTCTTGTCACCCCACCACTTCATACCCCTGCATTTTCCCCTGCCCTCCCTACTGTCCACTACCACCCTGTCATGTCCTCTTCTACCACCTGCTTCCACTCATCATCCTGTACTATTCCCTGAAACTCACTCAGCTTTGGAGTTTGCTGTGAGGTCTCCAATGGGAGATTCATTTTGGCAGTGCAGTTTCAATCCAAGCAGTCAGTTTCCCACCTAAATCTCCATCTCCGGTCCCATTGCAGTTGCACAACCCTTTGTTTCCTGTTTCCTTGTTTTAATGCACTTCAGTGAAAAAGTTCTGTTTCAAGCATTAACTTCTCTTTCTGGTCTCACTGTGCCTCTGCAACTGTTTCCTGCCCAGGTTATGCGTCTGAACACAGATTGGGCAGTAATGCTTTCAGATTTTTCCTTGCAATTCCTAGAAGCAATCAGGGAATCATAGGATTCTCTCTCTCTGACAGTGAACTGAACTGAAGCTGGATTAAACCTTAGGTGTGACCACAGGTTCAGTAAGTAACAGAATACAAGATAAATACTGGAGTATAGAAATGATGGCCATGTTCACACCAAAGTTTTAATCTAGTTTCAGTCCCCTTTCAGATTGGAGGAACACATCAGCAAAATGACTTCCTTCCAAGTTATCTCACCCAAACATGGGTTTTCTGGGTTAGATAAAGCCAATGTGTTATCTCACTCTGAGAGTGGACTGAACCCAGGTTAAAATGTATTTATTTATTTTATTATTTATTTATTATTTGTATTTCATTTTAAATCAGCATATTAAAACAATAACAATATATATTTAAACAACAGTGTCTGCAAATTGGAAGGGATGTGAGCACAGATGTGAGCACAGCTGATATGTCAACTTTTAATGTGACCCACTCACAGTGAAGTTGCAATTAATCTACTATATAACTCCTTTGTTACTAAGCCCTTGGAGGCTGTAGCATATGGCTCTTGTGTTCTCAGCCCATCTCTAATCCACCTTTTCTATCCTAGAATATTCAAGCCATCTCTAAGCTGCTCACAGGTGAACACAGGTGAAACTTTCTTCTGGAGTGGAAGGATTACCAACTCCTTAAAGATATCCTGTATTTTGACACTGTGGACTTGTCCCATGCACTCCGTTTACTTCGGGTTTTAATTCAGGATATTCCCAATAATGAGCCTAGTTCGAATTGACCTGTCCCCATGTGATTGACGAAAGCGTGGGCTCAAGTCGAATACACTTGTCCCCATGCAAACCGCGCTAAACCCCTGCATTGGGAAACTGCATCTTTTTCTGTCCACCCCCTCTCTCCTGATAGGAGTGAGGGCAGGGAAATCCCACCCAATGCCCCTTCCCGAATCGTAACTGCTGACAATTAAACAGTGATCAAACAGAAACAAGCCTCTTCTCTCTGTGATCTGATCACCAGGCAAACATAAAAGAACTGATCGCCCCAGTAGGATGCAGTGATGAGGGGGTGATCTGGCCCTTGCTGTCCCACAAGCCCCTTCCTGCAACCCTTATTCCACCCCCACTCCCCGATTGCCAGCAAGCAACTTCTAAAGTTAGAGGCAGTTTAGCAGAGAAGCAGAGAAGTGCTTTTCTGGTAAACTGCCTCTAAACATTGTAGCGGCTTTGGTTAACTTATTCCAACCCTGCTCCCCAACAAGCAGCTTCTGAATTTTGCCAGCTAAAAAGTTAACCAAAGCCGCTACAATGTTTAGAGGCAGTTTACCAGAAAAGCGCTTCTCTGCTTCTCTGCTAAACTGCCTCTAACTTTAGAAGCTGCTTGCTGGCAATCGGGAAGCAGGGGTGAAATAAGGGTTGCAGAAAGAGGTTCATGGGACAACAATGACCAGATGACCCCCTTCATCACTGCATCTTTACCTGCCAAACTGGGGCAATCACTTGTTTTACGCTGTTTGATCTTTAAAAATGGCCAGCAGTTGCGATCCCCAATGCACAAGACAGGAACGGTGAGCACAGAACATGAAACCCACCTGCTAATGACATGAGCATCAATCTCCTCCCCTAATAACCCGTGAGCATCCCCAAGCCTCCAAAATAATCTGGGCTCACCTCCTGAACTGCAGCGAGAAAAGTTTGCAAGGTGAGTTTATTTAGAGCGGATTTGGGTGATTTGTTCTGCATGTAGGCCAGTTTGGGGGCTTTGCATGGGGATGTTCCAGGTCGAATTCAGATTTGATTCAGAGTATAGAGTGAATAGGGATGCCCCCTAGGGGTGTTTTTGCACTTTGTCTCCCATATAAGAGAGGCAAAGTGTTGGAATGCTTTAGGCATCCACATTTGCAGACACCTGAAGCTAAATGCAAAATTTCCACCATTACAATGGTGACCGTGGAGCCTCCACAATAGTGCCAGAGCAGCACCATTGCTGGGCCAACCGGGTGATGTGGCCCATAATTGCACCTGCACCTCCAGTCACATGCTCCCCCTGCACCTCTTCCACATGGAAGAGGTGCAGATTCAGCATGCAGGGCTATACTAGCCCTGCCTCTAGTATAGGTGTGGGGTAGTTTTATCTGTTCTATGCCTGTACATGCAGGGGATGCCCACACACATGGAGTCATTTCTACTGAATAAACAGCTCCACATGGTGCAGATGGAAGTATCATCCACATGAAAAGGCTCTATAATCACTTTCCTTGGAACAGCCACTTCTACTTCTCATAAGCTGTGTGCAGGGAACCCACTTCCCTTATACCCAGCCATGCCTACATGCACATACTGGATCAGTTAAACCATGTAGAGCAATTTATGGTTAAGTAGTTATTTGCCACTCATCACACCCCAAAGTGCACTGATAGTATTATATAACATAGCAGAAATCTGTGCAGCAGAAGGAGAGACTTGCCATTTTGCTATTACAGCTATCTAACTACAGGATGCTCTGAAAAGTTGCCAAATCAAATACTGCACACCTGGCATCCATTTGTTCAGGATTTAAAAAAAGAAAGTAACAATCCTATCTTTTACAATAACTGAATGTTTATGAAGAACTATTTAATCAGGTTGCTTTGACAATGTCAGGAATAACTGAAAGATGAGGTGCAGAAGAAAATGGCAACTCTGTAGGATCCTGATCAACTTCATCGAAACTGAACTTAAGGAAAAAATGTAGGAGGGAAGTTGTAGGAAAAGGTTTTTTCTCTTCTCTTTTATTTTCTGGTGTCTTCCTGATGTGATTGCTTGACTCTTGCCAATGTCTTAAATGAAAACACACATAAAATAGGAAATATAACAGCAACAAAAACATGGTGTGCCTTTCATCTACCCACACATGTGTGGCAATAAAACAAAATACGACCAAAATATTTGTTGTCAACAGGGCAGCAAGTCTTTTTCATTTTCAGTGTTATTTGTTACATCTTGAAGCTTTCAGGTCTTGGGGACTTGGGGCTGTTGCCATGTGTGACTGCGCATTATTGGTAGGTATGTTTTATAGCAGTGTAACTGTACTGAAAGATAAGCAGTAGGCAGAGTTCATTAGAATAGAATAAGGAGGGCGTGAAATAGCCTAAGAGCTCAGCCAATGGAAAGAGACTAGACACAGAATGCCAGGTATAAAAGGCAGTGCCAAGGAGGAAAAATTGTTCTAGTTCTTGATGTGGTTGTTTGAGCAGTTCAAGTTTGAATGCATTGTTACTGTGAAGGGAAATATTGAGACTAGATCTGGGTTCTTAGGCCTGGGGAGGGGGTTAGCCAGGGACAATCCTTATTATAGCAGAGCAGTGATCAGACAGTGAAACAAGATGATTTTAAAGGTTGTTTTCTCTTCAGTAGTGTAATCCAGTGGTTCCCAAAGTTGTCTGGGCTACGACCCATTTAATATAAGTTTACCAACTCGGGACCCACCTCTAGGAAATTTAACCGTTACCAATATGAATAAAGGACTTTTTAATACAATTTTTTTATTACTTAATTAAATAATTACATCAAAAAAGTTGTTTCAAATACGGTTAAATTTCCTAGAGGTGGGTCCCGACCCACAGTTTGGGAAACCCTGGTGTAATCAATAAAGCAACAGTTCTTGTTATTTTCAAAGAAGCTTGGTCTGGAGTATTTATTATAGTATACTATAAGGGAACACAGATGAAAAGGTGCCTGTTCCTTCAAAGAGTAAAAATATTCAAGCCATGCTGTAGCCAACAGAAGGAATTGTTTCTCCCCTTCCTCTTCAGGAGAAAGAGGAGAAAGTGGCACCAGCTGAAGCGAGGGTGAATCGAGGTATTAAAAAGGCCATTTTGAACAATGATACTAAATAAGATAAGAAGTGAACACCCTGTACACCCCATGCCCTCAGCCCTTTCTGCATGAGCTGCCACTCACCTGAACTTGCATTTTCCCAACAAGACAGACCAACATTTAAAAGGTGTTTTTTTTTACTCATATCAAATTAGTTGGAAACTCTGCTCTCATCTGAAAAGCCTTGAATAGTGTCATTAAATGCTTTAGTCAGTAGGTGGCAATGGATTTAGCTGTGCTTTGGTGGAGTCAAGTGTGTTCTGTATTGTTCTATTCTTGTTGCTGCACAGAAAATGAACTTCTTATCTAGCTTCCTACCTGGTATGCCCTCTAAGGCTTCTCTATCATACTTTGTAGCACATATTAAAATGATCATGATAATTTCCTGCATCCTAGAATGCAAGTAAATAATCACACACTAAGATAAGGAGGCAAAGAAGAATGGGAGAAAGTCTGGAGTGGAGCACAAGATTTATTTTAGACAAGTCTGATCAGTAAATGCAGTAGGATGCCAGGAAAATTGGCAACATATTTTTAGCAGGCCTGTATTTGCTTCTGTCCAGGTCTCTTACACTAACTTGTTTGTGCTCTGGCCTATGTAGTTTATTACTTCTCAGGGCTGTTTTATCATGAAACCAGTTCAGGGTTTATCTCTCACACAAGATAATCTTGTTATAGACAATCTGGTTATTGAATGTCTTCAGCAAAGAACAATCTTGTTAATAGCTAGCCTGCTCAAAGATGTGTCACTTCAAATCCATCTTTCCAAAGATCTCAGTTTACACATAAATGACCTCATTTGTAGCTCCCCTTTTCTAGACTGATGATGGCTGCTGTACTGAAGTCAAAAAACTTACAAAACACTTACTCATCTGGCTGAATTTATTTCACGTAGAAATGGAGCAGAATTTCATATCACTAACCATTATGATTCAGTTGTTGGCTCTCTTTCTGTGTACACATGTGAAGTTCTTTTTTCTTGAAGGCTTTGCTATTTTAATTCGAGTATAGGTGAAAATAGTTCTCTATATCAAAGGGCAGGCTGAAATAATGTTCTCTTAATGTGCTTTCCTCCTCATCTTTTACCTCAGCCGAAATACCATAAATAGGGATGAGGGCTACATAAAGGCTGTTAAAAGAAAATTGTGATAGAACCAGATTATGGCTTCTGGGAATGTTTTTTTTCTGCTACTTATGTCTAATTGGACCGTATATGGATTTGTATGTATAGATGTTGTATATGTAACTAGTAAGAAAAACTTGACATCAAGTGGGATGAGATGGCCAACTCAGGTAGAAGATATGGAAAACTAGCAATCCATGACTTTTAGGACTCCAACCCACCTGTTTCAAACTTCATCAGAGCATTGTACAGATGGTAGGATGGCACTTTCCCTATGGCTTCAGGAACACTGGCCAACCATCCCGGCCAAGCTTGTCCATTCCTTTTCTTCAACCAACTAACCTGCTTTGCTGTTTGCTTCAGCCATCCATCCCAGTAATAAAGAGCATCCTTATAAGCATGCCAACAAGGCAAGCATCAAGTAATCAAGCTGGAATTGGCAGCTGTTGTTACCTCAAATATTGTTGATGCTCTGTTGTTGTTAGCATAAAGTCAGGGCCAACTTTGTTGAATACATGGGCATATCCATGCAGTTTCTTGGCAGATACAGAAGACGTTCCTCATTACTTTCTTCTGGGGAGATGCCAAGGACCAAAATTGTGACTCTGTTTTCCAGGCAACTGCTGTTTCATGAAACTATGAATCATTCATTCTTGCTGGTGAATAGGCAATAAAAATGTACTTTTGAGTTGCACTGCTTTAAACACATGTCGGGTTTTGTTTGTTTCATGGATTCAGCTGCATTGGATTGGGCATTTCATGGAAATGAAACGTATCATTTTTCTCCTTCTTGTTGAACTCCCCAAGCCTACTGACAGAAGTGATTTTTGTTGGCAATCATTACTTTAATGAACAGAATGATGATCAAATGTGGTCATATGGGTTATTCAGTTGTAGGGATATGCACAAAAATTCAAAAATTCGATTGGAATTCAACAAATATCAATATTCAAATTTGAATAGGATTTAAAAATATTCAAAATTTGACGTTCGTGGATAAAGATATTTAAATAATTCAAATGTATAGATTCGTATATATCATATATGAGATTGTGTGACACTAATGCATATTTGCGCTTATAGAATGGGATGAAAATGGGATGCATATGGCACAAAAACAGGATGAATACAGAATCGCACAAATTTGTATAATGGATATGAATGTTGTTGACATTCGTATTTTTGAATTTGAATTGGATTTTTGAATGTGCAGATTCAAATAATCTGGATTCGAACTGGATTTTTGGAAATTCAGATTTTTTACATTCAAATCAAATTGAATTTTTGAATATTTGAATTGACTTGAATTCGAATGCAAAAAATATATTTGTGCACACCCCTATTCTGTTGGCAGTGCTGTGGCACTAATAATTGCACAACAATGGCTGGAAGTCCATACTAGTCACAGATAATTCATTTCCCATCATCATTAAGGAACGACTCTAGCTTACTAATATGACACATGCTTTGTGGGCTTGACTGCGTTCTCCCTCTACTCTCTGTTGAGTACGAGGGAGGCTTATTAAAGGCTGTATTCACATGAGTTTCTGCGACTGAACACACAGGCAGTCTCCTTCGCAGATCAGCTGGCTCTGGAGTCACTTCTCCCAAAGAGTGGGAAAATGACTCTGGGGGTGTCCGGGGAAGATGGATTTACCCTCACCCCATCTAGAAACATGGAAGAGGATGGTATGTTTTCCTTGTTTCCATGTTTGTGTTGGCTGCTCTTCCAGTGCACAGGAACTTTGGTCCACCAAAGAACTCATGGTGGGAAAGTAATGGAGCTTTGAGGAAGGTTCCCCTTGTAGCTGAGTTCCCCTTTAGAACATCGGATGGAACAAGATGAATACTGTTTGTTCACAATACCCTCCTTCTGTGAGCCAGGTTGGTCTAGGAACTAGACTCTTATTGGGGAATACTGAGCTTGATTCTGCACTTCCACATGAAGCCAGTTGGGTGACTTTGGGCTAGTCACAGCTCTCTTCTGAACTCTAACTGCCCCACCTACCTCACATGGTGTCTGTTGTGGGGAGAAGCATAGAAAGCTTTGTAGTCACTTTGAGTCCCCTTAAGTGGGTGAGAAAAGCAGGGTAGAAAAGCCAACTCTCCTCCTCCTCCTCCTTCATTAGCCACAACACTATGATGTAGATGATGCGGTCATTGCCACACCTTGCCTAGTGTAACAAAAGCCCTTGAATGAACCCTGTAGGAAACTTTGACCACTAAATATTATCATAATTACTATATGGTGTTGTATCACTTGTGGCCCAATAGTATGTGGCATTTGCCTGCAACTCCCATCAGCTTTAGCTAGCATACAAAGAGTGGTCTGAATATTAGGATTATTTGTCTCCCCAGTAATTCCAGAAGCTTCATGATTATGTTTTCCATTGTCTATGATTATGTATATACGTCTCTACAAAGAACAGCTCTGTAAAAACAGCAAAACACAGTTACTTAGGGAACACACACACACACACACACACACACACACACAGAGTCATTCTTTTTGCTCCCAATAGTGCTTTCATCTGGATACAAAGAGTCTGAGGCATGATTGTCTCTCTTGCTATATGATTAATTTAATGCCATTTTCTCATAAAGGAATCCAGGTCACACAGCTCAGGACCCCTTCTAAACGTGTGCCAAACATAGCTCTGAGAGACATAAGTAAAATCATTTCTGACTTATGCATCATCAACAGAATAATTAAATCCCTCTTGTGAGTCTTTTATATAGGCAGTGATATGTTTGCGAGAGAAAGCACAGCTTGACTTGCCAGTAGATATGGGTGTGTGTGGAGAAAGACCTTTTTGAAACTCATATATTGAGCTTATTTTATGTAGAAGTCACTGGGACAACAAACGGGGAAAAAAACCCTCATGACTTCATTTTACCAATCATATTACTGCTTCATCTTTATGAGATCCTTGTATTTATGATGAAATTCATTCTGCTCTCCCCTCTTCTCCCTCAAGCCTCTGTCAACACAATGTGAGTAAGATGTTTTCAGTTTTAGCTCATCTTACCTTAAGCATAAAATGCCTGAAAGCTTGAAAGGGTTCAGGGAAGAAAGGTCTATGCATTTCATAGATACAATTAGAAGTTAGTCTACAGAAGAAGAAGAAGAAAAATCCGTCACCCCCCCCCCCCCCTGAAACAGCACAATGGTCTTATGCTTTCTGGAGTATTGCACTCTGTGTAGGAGGTGAAGGCAAGAAGCAATTTATTCTGCAGCTGGTTTCAAAATAAACACAGCAATGGAAGATAAGGAGTGAAAGAGGGATAAATCCTCCTGTAGCAAACTTGATGGACAGACAGGCTGCCATTAACAATGCTGTTGCCTTTGTAAGTACAGAGTGATGTGGAGATACCCTGGCATTTATACTGTAGACATGGTCCTTAAAGATTTTACACCTCCAATTCCTTAGAATTATCAGCTATCTCCAACCTGTCACTCATCCTGGCAATCTTAGATTTTTAGCTTGCAGGCCAGGCAGATTATTGACAAAGCAATCCAGGGTGATATAATACACCCTGACAAACAACAGTGAGGGGGATTGTGTTTACCTCTTTCACAGCACCAATTCAGGTAAATTAATTCCTAACGCTGAAAGTAAAGTTTCTCTTGATAAGCATTTCACTCCCAGCACAGCATTGTTTTCTTGTAGTACAGTACCTCAAGTGGAGTGCTAATACACTTCGGATGCTACTAATTTCGCCTGCTCTATGCTAATAGAAACAGAAAGGCATAGGTCTCCAGCCTTTGCAACAAGGAAGCCAGCTGGTATATCTCTACGTGAATTCCAAAGTACATCCTACCTCCTCAAAATTACAGCTTTTCTGCAAAAAAAAAAAAAAGAGAGAGAGAGAGAGAGAGAGATTGAGAGAGAGAAAGATAATGCCAGGAACATTAGGCATTCAGGCTTGCTTTTTTGACACTTATCCCTTGTTCCACACTAACTACACGATTAAATTAGTGTAAAGACAGGGCAGAAAAGGACATCTTTTTACAATGTCAGATGCTCTTTTAAATAATCTTTCAGTACAGTCCCTTTGTATTTCCATTGATATTTCTATGTTTTCTTATTTCTAGCCCTTGGAGGTATAGAATGGGGCTGCAAAGTTTGTGTGAGGTTTGTGGTTACAGCATGGACATGGGACCTACTGATCCCAAGTAAGTGCAGATATAAGTGCAGAAAGAGTCAACCTTTTTACTTTCTTTCACTAACACTACATCGCTGTGATTGTGGATGATGGAAGTTGCACTTTTAAAAAGCTTCTGTATCCAAGACACATATTTCTGCAAATGTAGGAATCGCATGGCAGCAAGAAGAGCATTATGAGCACACCACTCTACAATAGGAATAGCAAAATGGTCATACTACCCTTCTTACAGTGGTCGCATGTTGATTGCACACCTGCCAGTGTCTCCAGCCATGTGAGCACCTCGCATAGGGAACTTTCATTTCCCAGTTGTGAAGTTCTGACTGGGGATGTTTCTTCATACACAGAAATTGACCCCAATAGTGGACCATTTCTTGTGCTTGGATAAACAAGAGTCTTGATGCTGCATCACATTTAGTGAGTGGTGGCGCAAGCAGTAACAATAGTATGTAGGAGTGCTGTAAAGGGCTTTCATCCACGCTACCTTAACAGCACTTTGTATGAGCGTGTGGCCTCACTGTGTACTGATGTGGACAGTGCATTCCGTGAGTGAATCCACTATGCCATGTGGGGTCATGGGCATGGGAACCTGCATCTTGAGGCTCATTTACAGCACCACAAGGACAAAGACTTCATCAAATCATAGAGTTCTTGCAGGTGTTTTTGTTTAATTGTTTTATTTGTGATTAGCTGGTGATCTGAATGCTATGTAAGACAAAGTCATCAGGGCCTATGAGGAGACATATTTGGATCCACAGTTTAATATGCTAGAAGAGAAGAAGTTTATTATTTTTACTATATGTTGTACAATATAAGCTATAACCAGTTGATTAGTAATGGTGGGGAGATAGTATACAAAACCATGAAAATTCAATAGAAGCTATTTTAATTATACGGAATTTGATTTTCGCACAGTACGTCATGCAAAACAGAGACTTCTAACTGAGATGGGGAGAGGAAGAGGATTTGAGACAATACTAAAAATACTATGTTTGTTTGGTGAAACCTAAAAGAACAATGATATCTCAGGTGGGAAACAGAAATATAAGCACAGGCTGTACAGACTAGCATCAGACACCACATGGTGTTTCTGGTTTTTCCATGGTCTTTCTTGCCTGAAGGGGATTGTCCTAATTCAGATAATCCCAGAACTGAGTCCGTTTCAGCAAGAAATGGAGCCAGCCAGGCAAAGGTCTTCTGCCTCTATTCCCCCTGCTCCCCCTGCTGTGTCCCACTGGCATCCACAAATGCAGAAGCCTGCTGCCTCCCAACATCCTCTGCCATGCCCCCACCACTTGATGCAGCCACCACTCTCCCATATCCACTGCCATGCTGCAGTGCCTCCATGGTGATGCCACCTCCCCTCTACCCCAGCCCCCTGCTCACCCACCCCCAACAGAAGCTTACCTTCCATGAGGACTAAAGATGATAGCAGCCCAATAGATGTGACTGGGCCAGAGGAGGCCCACAATGGTTTTCGTCCCCTCTCCATCCCAGAGATGAACTAATGTTTACAAATGTGACCACAGCCTCTAATTTTTTTTTAACTGGAAACCAGGATGTCCCTAAACATACTCAGACAAAAACCTAATCCAAGATTCCATGATGTATGGCAGCATCAATGAATGTTCCTCTGAATGCGCTTAGAAACTTTGTTCAGACTTCCTTGCTCAAATTGAGAAAAATTGTACTGGTGCACACATTTGAGCACCGGAGACAGAACTGGCATGCATGCTTCCAAGAACTGTAACTATGAATGGGTTCTGTCTGTAAGCATAAGGGACTCTGAGTTTTGTGTGCAAAGAACTTGATTTTTAAAACGCTTGATGCAACTCTGTTTGAAACATGTGTGATAGTGCAACATTTTATCACACATTCTGAACAACAGTAAACAAAAGTGCTTTAAAATGGGAGTACCACCTAAGTTAAACCTATTTCAACTTAACTTTTAAAAATGTTTGATATAGTGTACATTTTTGTTACTAGTTAGTTAGTTAGTTAGTTAGTTAGTTAGTTAGTTAGTTAGTTAGTTAGTTAGTTAGTTAGTTAGTTAGTTAGTTAGTTCCTTTCTGCACTAGGACATTGATCCAGAGCCAGGGCTTCTGCATCCACACATTAATCTGGATCATAGAGGCCCCACCCTCCCATTAGGCTGGATCCATCCACACAGGATGGAACTAGATCCAGAAGTCCATGATCTGGATCTAAAATAGACCCCATTGATTGGGTATACAATCTGGCCTAAGAGTTTGAATCTGGATCATGGAGGCATGCAAATACCAGGTTTTTTGGCACAGTGTGCCATATGGGTTTTTTTCCCCAGTAGCACTAAGTACCCATTAAGTATGCATTAGGGACCCATTAAGGACTCATTAGGCTCAGAGCAGGAAGACCCCGTTTTCAATGCAGACCCCATTAGAGCCACATTTGTTTCCACCTGGTCTAGGGAAATCCAGATTAAATGGGTCCTTCAGGATGTATAATCCAGATTTCCTGTACACCCCATTAGGGGTTTACAATGGGGTCTTCAGGCATCAAATCCATATACGGAGTGCATTTCCACCGTGATTGGGCAATGGGGTTTAGGGGTGGGCTCCAGGGTAGGCACCATGAGGGGGGCGGGGTGCCCCAAAACCTGAAGCTCCAAAGACTGTGCATAATCTCCGAAAACAGCTCTGAAGACAGCTCTGAAGGAAACTCCAGAGAATGGCACAGGCTTCAAAGATGACCCATCAGAGCAATGCCATTTCTGTGGAGCTTTGTCAAAAGCTTCAGAGAACCTTTGGAGTGATTTGCCGCAATCTTCAAAGATTCTCCGGTACGTCTAAGGAGCTTGCACCACCACCCCATGGCACCACCCCCAAAACATGGGGTGATGGGCAGGCCCCACGTAGGTAGATTTAGATTTGCCACATGGATGCCCTGGTGTTTCCAGTGTGACCATGCCTAGCAGCCATTGCTATTGGGAGCTACACTGCCTGTGGAGATGCATCAGGTACCTCCTTATATCCGGATCTACTAAATCCAGATTAGTTGAAGGACCTATTCCTTAGATCCGGATGATCTTAGATCCAGATTAAGGGAGATAAGTGGGGAAAAAACCATAGTGTGCTGCCAGAAATCACCCTCCCCTGTGCCCCATGCCTAGGATCTGTCATTCCTAGCTGTTAGAGGTGAAGATCATGCCAGGTTGAGTGAGCTTTGCAACTGCAGGAGGGTTGATCTGGATTAGTGCCATCAGTGCAGACTGTGCTTATCTGGCCCTTGTCCTCCTGTGATCCAGATAAATAGATCGAGAGAATCCTGATCTACCAATCTGGATCAACAGTGCCCTCAGTTCAGAAAGGGTCTTAGTTTTGGCTGCATTGAAGTAGTAGTCATCAACTAACATCTGGACTTTACTGTATTTGCAAATCCTGCTAATTGCAGTGTTGTGGTTTGGATGTACTTCACTCTTAGGGTTTTTGATACAAGTGTAGACATGATCATATTCAGTCCTTGGAGTTGCTCCTACCAGTTGCAATCACATTTCACAGGTAAGCGTTACATGTTACCTTGATGGTGGTATCACAGCATCATGACAATAAAGCCTGACATCAAAGTTCATGAAATCTTCTGGGCTGGTGTGGGGGCTCGTCTGGACCAGTGCTGTTGTGCAAATGGTGTTGTTCCAGGCCATGTCTTGCTGTGCTCCAGACTAATAGGTCTCACTGGTTCAGACCCACTGTCCTAGAACAAGGCAAAGTAAGTGAAGAAAGACCCATAATATACCAAGGACTAGCAGTAGTGATTAAGAGTCACCAATGTGGAAAGGAACAATGTCACTTCCTTGCTCTATTCAGTGCTTACAGAAATGCCTTCTGTGGTTTGAGTTGTCTGTTATGTGCACCAACTGTGATATTTATGGACAATAGAGATATGGGGGGGAGCTTTTTTTACTCCCATATTTTCAATAGGTTCCACTTATATAGAATTTCAGTCATACTGAGTTTTACTTTCAAGTGCCTGTGAATGCGCAAAATGTGAACTATTTTGATTTTTCTAGTTCATTCCCAGTCTCAATGCATCACCACAGTTTTGCTAGGTGCAATTGAGTTGGATTCAGTTCCTGCATTCATGCATTCAAGCGGAACTAGAGCTCAATGCAAACAAGAGTAAATTTTTGAAGAGAAATCCTCTTGGCATTTCCCTAAAAAATTCACCTGAAACCAGATCCTTAACTGGAACTCTTTACACTAAAAAATTAACATAAGAACATAACAGAGGAAATCAAATGATTGTGACCAGTTACAATATTCCTTCTATAGTCAAAGTACTGAAAAAGCTGCTAGGAAACAGGAAACCATTCAAGAATTCTAAGAAATGTTCTGCAAGCCCTACCAGAAGAAACACAATATATCTATTCATATCTATATACAATACGGCACAGACACTGATAGAAAAGAACCTGTTCTGGCTTTGTTATAACCATGATAACAAAGATAATTTCATGTAATTTTAATTATTTATAAGAATAGGATGGCTGTTTCCAAAATTCCTTACATTAATAATAAAGACTCAGTATATGGGAATGCTAGCTTATTCTTGCTGCCAGCCACGTGTCAATGCATGATGCTCTTCATTAGCTCACCCTTTCAGTTCCAACAGTTGTTTTAACCAAGGAATCCAGAACATGTCAATGAGTTCTAGAATTAAGACATGGTGTGGTTGAAACAATAAATACTTTTCTTTTACGGGAAATATTCTGCACAAACAGTTTGGCATGCGGCTGCTTTCTGTTTGCTCGTCTTCTCCGCGTGCATTTTAATTCAGGCAGAGAAAGCCAGGCATGTACTCCTGAGAAACACATAATGAGGTCAGGTGGAAAATCTTCTCTTGTTTCAGATATGAATTCAGCCCTTGCATGTGAGATGGTATATACAGAAGCGAGCACAGCTGACATGCTTTAACTCCATTGACACTGAAAATCCTTTCTCCTACTTTTCCAGTTGGTGCTTTTTCAGTCTTCACATCAAAATATTCTCTTCAGCCTCTTTGACATTATACTGAAGTGGGGTCACCCAGAATGTGTAGTTATTTTGGAGTTTCTCCTTTTCTTGCTTCCTTTTTTCTACTTCCCCATTAAAACCATCACACAAATCTTTCTTTCTTTTTTCTTTTTCTTTTCCTTTTTTAAACGTGTCAATTAATTGGTGTCTGGCACTGTGCAGGGCAAGTGACAGCATTTGTAAGGTTGTCACCTTTCATATTACTGCACTAAAATCTTGGGGAGTCTGTTTGGATTTTGGAAGAGAGAACAGGGCAGCCTCTGGTAGGAAAGCCTCAAAAAATACTGGTCTTATAGTTAAAAAGAAGTTTAAAAAATGTAGTAGTTCACCTGTCACAAGCAGGTACTTTTGGTTCAAAACTATTCCCTTGAGCCATACTTTGCTGCTGAGTAGAAGCAGAACAATGTGTCAGGGCTTAGAGAGCAGCTCTTCAACGTCTAACACAACTATTAGAAAAGGAGCTTTTTAAAAACCTGGTTGTCAGCATAATTTGAGTTTAAAACCATTTATAGAGTATTGCTTAATTCCCAATTAGCCTGTTCAATGCATTACAATGTACATTTATATCCATCAGTAAAGGGACTCATGATAACCTTTTAATAGAGTATACCTTGTATCTAGCATGCTTCTTGTAGAAAGTGGCTTCATGTGAAATGATAAATTAATGAAGGCCCTTAACAGAAGGGAAGAAATGATGTAGCATACATTAAAATATTGGACAAACAGACACTAAAGGATAATGCCAAGGTCTTATGGTCAATCAAGGCAAGGGAATTAGATTTTATCCATGGGAAATTGTTCCAAATGTTTCAGCAACTTATGAAACTATTAACATTTGCCGTATGACAGCCTTAACATTGGAAGTGCTTATAAAGATTGGTTTTCCACATCTGAAAACATCTGATCTAATAGTCAAGATAGAACTAAAAGTGGAGCATCCTGAGGCCTTTTTGCACTACAGTTGAACAGCTGTAGTGCATGAAGGCTAGGACACTTGGGGGCATATTCCCCTTCCGCATCTAGGCAGGTAAGGAACGTGTGGAGATGTGTTCCTACCCACCTAGATGTGAAAGGGGAAGCTGCCCCCATGTGGCCTAGCCCAAAAAGGCCAGTGTGGGGGCAGGACACCCCTCCCAGGCCTGCCGTCATTGGGTCGCTATCGACCCAGGGGCAGGCAGGCCGGTTCTGTCCCTTCCTGGGCTCCTGGGAGCTTGAGCTGACCCAATTAGGTCAGCTAGAGCCTGCAGGAGCCCCCCTCAGGCACCTCTACCCCAGGGCCCATGCCTCCCCAGACACATGCATGCGAGGGACTTACCACATCACTGCCAGGATCAAAGTGGTGGGGCCTGGCCTGCGGCATTGTGCATCTGCATGCACCTCTGCCAGTTCGGTGCCAGGTGTTCTGCACAGGCATGGGTAACTGGCCAATCAGAGCCAGTGGTGCGCACAGATGCACAATGCTACCAACAGGGCCCACCACTTCAAACCTGGTGGCGACGAGGTAAGTCCTTCATGTGCCACATATTCCCAGGTAGGCCCTGGCCCAGGGGTTCACAGGGGGCATCTGCAGGAGCTCAGCCACCTATATCTAGGCATCTGAGCCCCCACAGAGGCTGAAGATCCAACCCAATTTGCTGGCAGATCTGCCACTCCATGCAGTAGACTGGGCCCACAGACAGCGTGGGCCCAATCTATCACATGGAGCATCGCATCACCGCGGCTGAAGACATTGCCAGTCTGGTCTCGTCCCGCCATCAAAAAGGGTTGGGGAAGACTGAACTGAGGGTGCCCCAGTGTTCTGCCAACTGCTCCAGCCCCGATTGGACCGCAGCAGCTGGCAGTGAACCCCTAGATGTTCAGCAGCACCTAGGTGTCCAAGCTACCCCCCTGTGCATGACGACTTACCTCGTTCAGCCCGTGGTGCTCCTCGTGTTGCCTGGAGAGCAATGTGCCACAGTCTGCACAGCCACACACGCTCCTGGTAGCTCAGCCCCATGCTCACCTGACTTGTCAGCATGGCCATGGTCTACTGGAGCACACGCCTGTGCATAGAGCAGCAGATGACTCTCCAGGCTGCATGAGGAGCACCCTGGGCCCGGCAAGGTGAGTTAATTGTGCGGGCCTCCCTCCCATACAGCTGTGGGATGACACGGGATGTCCGGGAATGGATGTAGAGTGCAATTTTGTGCTCTACACCCGGAACACAAGTAGAGCACCCTGGGACAGGCTGGGGTGGTTCTCAATGGAACTGCTGGCCAAGCAGAGCGAATTCTCCATCCCAAGGTGTTCTACTCATGTTTGAGAGACTCTCGTGTGAATAGGCCTCTGGTTACTCCAAGGGTGCACTCCAACACAAAATATAATCAGTCTAGAAACCAGCCTGAGTATTCAGCATTCCGACCACTTTCAAGATACCACCATTTCGGCAGATTAAAGGTTTCAAAACGTGGAGTATCTGTATTTGGATTAAATGAGCTTTTGGTGCTGTTCTTTGGATAATAGTCTTTTATTTTGGAAAATGGTAACGGCAAGTGGGCTTTGGATTTCCTGCCCCAATGAAATCATGGTATGACATATAGACCAGTGTCCAATTCCTGGCTGCAGCGGTAGGGGGTTTGGTGGGGAGTGGAGACAAATAAAGGGGTTTTTCCCATGCCGAGCATGGGCAAATGAAGAGTGGGAATGAGCAAGTCCATCTTGAGTCCATGTTATAAGGAAACATGTGGGAATGATCTGAAATAATTTTTAGTGCTCATTTGCTGAAAATTTGGAATATCCTAGCAGTGTTGGAACCTGGCCTTAGATTAGAATGTGTATATATTCAATATACTCTGAATTCAAAATATTTAATAAAGATGGTTGCCTTACAGAAAGATTCAAAATATTCAAGTACCCTTCTGGTTCTGTAAATTAAATTACTTGGAAGCAGATAATTATGCCAAACTAAATCTAAGGATAATTGGTTTTGTAGCCTTCCTCCTACAATCTTGTTAACTCTTTCCTAGAACTTTTTGTTTCACCACATAACTAAGGCCATAGTCATACCTTCACTTTAAATCTTCAGGTCTGACTGCTTACACCTTTTTATTTCTGTTTGTTCTGTGTACTTTCCACCCTCCCTTTGAACTTTTCTGAATGGAAAGTCCACAAATAAGATGAATAGAAATGAAAATGTGTGAGCAACCAGACTGAAGATGGACTGAAGTAGGTTTAAAATTAAGGTATGACCATGGCCTAAATGTATTTGCTCATAAATTAAAGGTTTCTGGTTAGCAAAAGGTTTATAGATTTTGCCTCTGTTAGTTTTAGGCTATTTTTTTTACCCTTAAGTCTCTCAAGAAGAACAGAGTATACATGTACCCCCCTCTTTTATGACTCTAGATGGAAATACATCCCACAAATGTAGAACTGTAAATGCTATTTTTTCTACTTAGTAAATGAGAGTTAAGTGACTTTGAAACTGAACCTTAACTGAAGTAAACAAATGTGCCCATAATCCACATAACCACAGACCTTTGGTGTTATGATATATCATCCCTTTTACCAGCTACCTTTTATTGCCTACCACCCCCAGTTTGGCTGCTTTGCTATTACTCCTTTGCCAGCTATTTGGGCTGAGGCAACTAGTGCATAGGAAGGGTTTAACGAAACATTATTTAGGAGGGTTCTCTCTGCACTGGGCCTCATTCCAGATTATAGTTCAGAATAGGGACCTGCCATCCATATGCAAGTACAGACTACAGCAGGTCCATGGTGGGGCTTGCCATAGTCTGCACCAGCATGTAGATGGCAAGTCCCTATTCCATGACTTAATACAGAATAAGGCCCTGGGCACAAAGGGAGCAGTGTTTGAAGCCTGGAAACTACAGCAAATAGGGCTTTGATGAGTAATGAATTGAAGACACATTTTCCAACAGAATTCCTCCAAACCTCGAATCCAAATCACAGAAGAACCAGACCCCAAGATTTTTTTTTTCATGAATCCAGTCGAACATTTGTATCCATGGGGAACATGTTCCAGGTCCTACTATGGTTACTGAAAAACTGTGGATATTTCGAACGGGGAAATTGCACTCAGTTTCTCATAATTCTTGTGAAATCCCATGAGATTTCACAGGAATCATGGGGAATCTTACATGATTTCATGCAATTTCCTGACTGCCCTAGGTGTCTGAAAAGCTCCAAATAGCCCTAATGGCACTGGCTTGGCGGGGGGGAGGCTGGTGCTATCACAGCAGAAAAGTGAAATTGCGATAACCCAATCAGTAGATAAGGAGGTCCAACTGTATTTGAAATATTTTAAAATGTCTGTAGCAAATCTTGTTTAAGGGGAGTGGGGCCCCAAAAATGTCACCAAATTGTCCAAGTGTTGGATGATTGGCAGAAGGCATGAAAACTTTCCATCCACCATTTTTGTGTTCCTCATCTAGACTTCCAACAGGGAAAAGGAAACTCAAAGCAGTTGTTTTGTTGAAAGAATGGAAACTGCAGCCAGTTTGTATCTCTTTTGCAATTTTTGAGTTGTTGGAGAGTGTTCCATACCTCTTCTTTGAACCTGCAGTTTCGGATATAACAGGGATGTGCAAGAATATTCAAAATATTTGTTTTCCAATCAAATTCGGCTGAATTTGAACATTTGAATTTGAATCAAATGTTCAGACATTGATTTTTTTAGTATTCAAATGAATACGAATATTTTGAATCATTCATATGAATAATTCAGACATTCATATGTGTACAGATACATATGCATTACATACATATCCATACACATCTTATTCGTATCCGTACACATCTGTATTGATAGGTACAGGATGAAAACGGGATGCATATGGGATAAAAACAGGATGTGTACAGATGCATATCAATGTGTACCAATACATACAAATGTTGTTGAGATTAGTATCATCAAATACAGAATATTTGTATGAATATATATGAATGTATTCAAATTAATTTGAATTTTAATACATTGATATTTTCTCTATTGGTACAAATTCAGACATTCAAATATTCAAATGAAATCATATGTCAAAAATTGCATTTGTGCACACCCATAATAACAATCGTATAATTCTTCAGAGGATATAACTCCTAGAGGCGTCAAATGCAACTGACTCATACTGTACATTTTTGGTAAGTTGGACCTTTGTTAAAATGGAGAATGATAAGGCATTTCTTCTTTTTCTCTCTTTTCCCATGCAAGTGTAACCAATGTAAAAGCAAAATTCCAGACAACCAGATGATCAGGACAATCATAAATCAGATTTATTCTTTGCATGTAAAGGAAGAGCAGAGAGGCAGGTAACTCATGTTTCTTAACAGGTACCATGAAAATGGCATTCTAATAGAAAGTGGCAAACAACCATCATTCTGCACTTGTTCACGAGACAGGAAGGAGCTAGCTAACCACAAAGTTTAAAAAACCTGTAGCAATTTCAATTTCACTAAACATTTGGACACTTGAGATTTCTGTAAAATGTTTGTGCAGGCCTAAGACCCCTTATATGGTAGTGGGGTATATTCGTGACATGCGTACTCTATTTGCCCTCTGCGTTACTAGCAATTTCAGTGGAATATATCTTAATTTTCTGGAACATTTAAGCAACAGGGTCAGAACCAGTTTACTGGAATATATGAGCAGTGAAGGTCAAGCAGATTTTGAGCCATTTAATATGAAAAGTAGAAGGGTACTGATTCATCCCAGAATCCTTTGGGAATCAATTGACACCCATCTTAGCCCATGCTTCCAGACGAATAATTTCCCACAGTGCTGGATTTGTTCATCCTCAGCTGCCACCCTTAAAATAAAAAACGGTTTTAGGCAGGTTTGCACATGAATGAATGTAGGTATGCGAGAAAAAGTCCAACTGTTTGCTGCCACAAAGATTGTAAGTAGGATGGCACTTTGAAAATAAAATAAAATAAAAATTTACAACTCAGCATAAGTGTCAGTGGAGGGTTGTAGCACTTGGAGATTAGGTTACAATATTGCCTGGATTTTAAAAAAGAGATTAGCAAGATTTCACAGGAGTGAAGGTGTTAAAAGTGCTTTTTTGAGTCATGCAGGAACAAGGATGGCAGAGATGCCACAAACTGACATACTAGGGGACCATCATTTTCATTAGCAGAAATCTGTTCCAGAGGTAGAAGATAAATCAACCCATTGCACATTAGGACACAGTATTCATTTTAATATGTCAGCACAACAAACACAGTGAACTTGCAGCATTTTCTATTCTCTCCTTACATGAAACTCTCATCCAGATGACTTTCTGAAGTGTGATAGAAGGTTTTATGTATAGTTTCCCATTGACGTGTATCATATCTAAAGGAATGCCTTCTTCTGTATTGGCCTGCTCATGCCTTAAGAGCTGGAGGGATGGACACCCAGGAGAGGGCCTTCTCAGTGATAGCCCCTAAGCTATGGAATAGTGTTCCCCTTGAGGTGTGTCAGGCAATTTCACTATATACATTTAGGAAGGCAGTGAAGACACATCTCTTTGCCCTGGGGTTTGGTTAAATGGGAATATACTGTCTCTTCCCAATTTACAGACACTGTTACTGTTTTTATATACTGTTGTTGTTTAAATATGTGTCTGACTTTAAATGTTGTTACCTGCCCTGAGACCTTGGGGTATAGGGTGAGAAATAACTAAATAACTAAATAAATAATATGCAGAAGCCTAATTTCCTGTACAGGATTCTTCACAGAGACAAGCACGCATAGGGTGAGTTCCCATTCAAGGAATAAAGCACAATATACATCGAGATTTACACCAGGATTTACATTGATATGTAAAGCGCATTAAAAAGAAGCAAACAGCATCTGGCAATCGGATTCAACCCCGATTTTGTGTCCCCACTCTAAACACGTAAAACACTTCCAAAAACAGATTGAGGAAGTGGCAATTCGCTCCACCTTCACAGCCACCATCCCCAGCAGGGGTTCCCTCCAAATAAAGCACCCTGGCTGGCTGGCTTGCTCTGCTGCTGCCGCCGCCTGCACATACACATACTTCAACATGATCTCCCAGTTCCTGCAGTAGTTTCACCCTGAAAAAAGCACCCTGGCTTGCTTGCTGGCTCACTCTGCCGCTGCCACCTGCACGCACACACACACTTCAACATACATACACCTCCCAGTTCCTGCAGAAGCTTCTCCTTTTTAAGCAGCCAGAATTGTGCAGGATTGCTCTTTCCTTAATCTTTAGGCTTGCATGGGGGTAAAGCAAACCTTGTTATCAGGTGTGAAGTGGCAGAATTGTTACATTGAAACAGTAGTCTGTTGTATAGGGGAATACTTTAGCGTTCCCACAGAAACATTTTAAAAGCAAAAGCAGCAAAAAACACTGGAAAATTCCAATGTTTATTCCGTTTTAAAGCCAAATAATCCTCAAAATACCTGTGAAACTGATTGGCAATGGGGACAACAAGGATCCAAACGTTTTTAAAACAGTTGTAGTTGATTAGGGTGGGAACGATGAGGATCCAAACTGTTTTTAAACAGACTAAAGTGATAATGGGAACTTGCCCATAGAAACATTTCAAAGTGAGCTGTCTTAATTCCTTGTCCCATTCATTATCTGCTCTAAACCAAAAATGTAAGTGCAGTGGTGTGATAGAAGGAAGGAAAAAGAAACTATAGCACAGAGGGCATTCAAATACTAAAGGCCAGGAAATCTGCCCAGCTCCAGACACAGTGATCACAGCTGCTAGTCCACACTTTTTGTCTGATATAGCCCTAAATACTTGTGATAGTTATCTTACCAAAAAGCTTAATTATAGAGTTAGCTTCTCGACTGGTGTGAATCAACATAACTCCACTGACACTAATGGTAATTTGTTCATTTGCACGATTTGACCCTGTAAAATAGAATGGGAAAACAGCACATTTCTCTACAAAATCATGTGTGTGTGTGTGTGTGTGAGAGAGAGAGAGAGAGTGAAAATGCTATATTCATGCTATGCTTCCTTATATTCCACAGCAGCCTCAGATTTCATATTTCATTGACTTGCACATCATATTTGCCAAGTTCACTTTTTTGCTAATTGGATGTGAAAATATGTACCTCAAAAGCTGGCATGTCAGATCATGCTATTATAAAAAAATTAAACACAGAGACTTCTGCAATAGCTGCATTTTGCAAAAAAAGAAAATACAATGGCTGTATGTAAGCATTCTTTTCATGACTTGGGCTGCCTCCAGGCAGCAGCCAGAAAACCCACTAGGAAGTAGGAAGCCATAATGTGGGTATCACTTCCCCACCATTAAGGCTTACTAGTCAGTTTGCACATTTAAAGTGACACAGTGATCCAGGTACTTGGCTGATGCCAAATACCTGGAAGTGTGTGTTTTTGCCACCACCATGGCCGTAGTTACAGCTTTACTTTAAGTCCAGCCTGTTTGGTTACATCTTTAAATATTAAACAAGTTTTTCCCTGGATTTTCCTCCCTCTGTTTGGGTTTTCCTTCATTCATGCCAACACAGCATTAACATTTTAATCCCCTTCCCAGAAGCCACCATTCTGGCTTCCTGGCTGCCCAGAAAATGATACCTATACAAGCCTCTGTTCTGAGTCTTGCCACTCCCTATGCCCTCCCTATGCCTCCTCGCCTCCCCCTTACTGTGATTCCTTTGCTCTGTCATCGGATCTGCCTCCTCCCCCCCTTACTGTGATTCCTTAGCTCAATCGTTGGATCTACCTCCTCCCAGGCCTTACTGTGATTCCTTTGCTGTTTTGTCAGATCTGCCTACCCCCTTCCTTACCATGATTCCTTTGCTCTATTGTAGGATCTACCTCCTCACTTTACTGTGATACCTTTGCTCTATCGTAGGATCTGCCTCTACCCTTACCATGATTCATTTGCTCTACTGTGGGATCTTCCTCCCCCCCTTACTGAGATTCCTTTGCTCTGTTGTCGGATCTGCCTCTTCCCACCCCTTACTGTGATTCCTTTGCTCTATCATTAAATCTGCCTCCTCATGCCCCCCACCCCTGCTGTGATTCCCTTTGACAGCAGCAGGAAAGTGTAACCAATCCATTCAAGGCTGAAAACAGCTTGGATTTGGCTGCCTTCCTTGCAGAGATTAAAATGCTAAGGTGTAACTGTGGTCCATGTCTGCTTTGGACTCTGTGCATGCATGGTGGATGGAGAATGAAGGCAGCTCTATCCAAATCTTGAGTTAAAACATAATTGCTGTAAAATCCACAGCCAGCACTGGGGTTTCCAACACTTGTTTCTAGTTCTTTTTAGGTGGGATATAGGTAGGCTATGGTGGGATTGCCATAATGTGATGACACCTTGTGGCATCATAATGCTCCCATATACCCACTGACTGGACAGGATATAGATACAAAATAGATCCTCCACCTCTCTTACCACTTGGCTCTGGTCACACCTTCATTTTAATTCTTCTTCAGTCCATCTTAGGAATCGATCACTCACATCTTTTTAGTCCATTCCATTTTATTTTACTTTCAATCGTACTTTCCTGAATCCTGATTTTTACTGGTCTCAAACCTTTATAGAGTGTTAATCTGTTTTCATTTTTAGGTATGATTGAGGAAGAGGACTAAAGGGGGCTGAATTGTTCTATAGTGGGTGGACACTGCATGAATTTGCCTTCTCTTTCACCCAATGTGTGATTACACGCTGTTGAGTGACAGAACTTTTATCCTATCAAAGTGCAGCAGGTGTTGTGATGGTGGAGAGGAATGCAGATCTAAAAGAGTCTCCTAAAGGAGTCCCAGTACAGGAACAGAAAGATGTGAGCATAGTGACCCAACTGATAATGGAGGAAGGATTATAATCAGGTATTGGGTATGACTAAGTAGTGCATTTTGAGTCCAGCTTCTTACTAAAACAGACTATTTCAGCAAGATGTGTCCGTGACCCTTGAGTGTTAGAAGTGTCCCATAATCTATATATGGGGCAATAACTGGAGCAATAGTTACTGAAATAACAATAGTTACTGAAATAACAAGAATAATCTTTATCAGTCTTTCTCAAACACACACATCAATCTTCTACAACTGTAAACAGATACAAAAAATATTTTGCTAAACATTTATTTTTTATAAAATAGGATTTGCAGTTTCATTCTGCTAGAATTAAATATGCTGGTATTTGAGATGTAGCTTTTATCCTAGCTGTACTGGAAAGGTATGAAAAGACAGAATGAATAGGAACTGAGCTAGCAGATCAGATCATACGCCAGCCACAATGATGTTACTGCATGAATCCATAAATTTGCAAGTGAAAATTATACAGTATTTTTTTTACCCTTCATCACAGCTGTGCATTTGCAGCTTTAAAATATGTAACTCATTCTTTCAAAAATGGTGCACAAGTGGTTTTAGTTATCAGTTAAAATGTTCAATTAGTACAGCAAGTGCTTTAACGTGGAAGCCCTCAAGAGCAAGGCAGGTCTCATCTGGCTGCCTAGCTGGAAATCACAGCCCAGCTGATTAAGTTGTCTGCTAAATGACAGAGTAAAAGTGTTTGGATTATTAAATGGTGCAAACTGATCAAAGCACTCCGAGACAAACCTTTTGGGCATCAGTTGACTCACATTTTCTTATGTGTTGGAAATGTTACCCTTCATCAAAATAGAGACTCCCCAACACTATAGCAGGATTAACTGTTTGTTGATCCGGATGAAAGAGTGATTTGGGATTCACTTCAACCACATATTCAGGATTTGCCAGTTTTGTTCTAACTAAGCCCCTTTCTGCATTTACCAGCTCTAGATTTGGATCAGTAGGTGTGAAATAACTGGACCCACTGGCCCAGAAATGACCTTTCAACAAAACAGAAAGTCTCCAACACTGTAGCAGGATTAACCATTTGTTGATCCAGATGAGAGAATGATTTGGCATTCAGTTCAACTACATATAATATTCAGGATTTACCAGTTTTGTTCTAACTGAGGCCCTTTCTGCATTTACCAGCACTAGATTTGAATCAGTAGGTGTGGAATAACTTTACACGATCCAGGCTCCGGGTAGCCATGGGTAGGTTCAGTGCTGTCTGCACTGAGGATACTGATCCACATTAGTTCTCACAAGCTTTGCAGCCACTGTACTCCCCCAAAAACCCCTCCAAAGTCTAGAAACTTTCAATTCTAGCCTTGGGGCTTGGGGGGATGTTTCTTCATAGCATGCTGTGGCATATTGCTGAAAAATACCCCCCCCCATGGTAGTCCTGGAACATGGAGACTTGCCATTTGTATGCTTCCCATGTTCTAGAACAAGGCCATAGTTCTTCTGGTGGAACTGATAAAATGGGTCCACCAGAGATCCAGATTAAAGGCCTCTTAATCCAAATTGTGCTTGATCTAGTGCATATGGAACTAGACCAGTAAGGGGGGGGGAATTCTTGATCTATATTAACATGCAGATGGGAGGCCCAGGATGTGGCCTACAGAGTTCCTTATAGTGGATCTAAGGGACTGTGCAGAAAGGGCTTCTATCTCTTGCACTGTTCCTCTCTTCATTTGCAACCTGAAATTAGTGTATTTCAGTCCGTGAACTAGGTGAGCAACTAGACCAGTGATGGCTAACCTTTTGAGCTTGGTGTGTCAAAATTCACAAGAAAACCTAGCTTAACTCGAGTGCTGTGTCACTTCTAGAAATATCCATAATTTTGTGATATTTGTAGCTCTAGTAAAAAAGTTATATTTTTGATATATGTGTTTTATTAAAAGCAAAAACAAATAGTTCTTTACATTAGTGACTTTTGTTGCTGAATTTTGTTTGCTAAATCTTCAATTGAAAGTTGGAATTTCACACACTTCAAGAACAGGCAAGCCCTACACGCCCAGGTGCCAGGGTGACCATGTGTGTCACCCAAAAGGGCTTGGCGTGTCACCTGTGACACACGTGTCATAGGTTGGCCATCACCGAACTAGACCTTTCTTCTGGAAACTAATTTTTAGCTGAAAATGGGAAAGCCTCAAGTGGGTAAACAAACTTCACATTTCCCATCATTTCTTTTGTTAAAACTGTGTAGGCATCCATAAAATGCTTATGGAACTGTATTCATTTGTATATTTTCCAATTTTTCCTCAAGCTTTAAGGGAAGTACAGGTAACTTCTTGTTCTACAAACTGTTTCCCCAGTTCTCATAAAAACAATCAGTATGGGCAGTGGTTGTGACCCTTGGAGCTGGGGAGCAGACTTAGAGAAAATTCAGAGGAAGGTGATGAAGATGATCAAGAAAGTGGAAAGCCAGTGATGTTTGGGCTTTATTCCCAGAAATATTCAACTCGGCTTGTCCATGCTTTCCCTCAGCCCAATGGGCCCACTGTTAGATATTCACTTTTCATCTTCTGTCAATATGCCATTATCATATCAGCTAAGGTCCCTCACACTTGCCTGCATCTGTCAAGATTCAACTACAGCTGAACTTTGTGGGGTTGGTTTATGTTTGGGTTTCAGAAAGCTATGAGCAAACCATGTTGCTGAGGTCACCCCAGGGATGAGTCTCAAGCTGGCTCTCCCCTTACAGAAGCTTGCTGCATGTTAGGGTGCCTCCAGACAAGCTTAAAATTTCACAGTCACTGTGCTGCCCCTGACAGTTGATCATCCCACTGCAGCAGTTCAGCAGCAGAAGTAAAAATCTGCTGATTAATCAACAACTTTTTATTGTGGACTTTCCATATAATTGCTGTAGAGATTGATTGTCCTTTCTGGATGATGGAAAGCAGCTGCATAGTAGCTACAAAGTCACTATGCAGCTTCTGGTTGTTCTGTGAATCTGATGGAAAGTGGCTGCACAGCGACTGTGGAGTTTTAAGCATGTCTGGAGGCACCCTCTGAAGACATGATCCCATGCTGTTACGACAGAGGCAAGCACAATCAGATTTTCATGATATCTTGCATTAGGAGCTGTGCCCAGAGGCACTGAAGACCAATCACCAACTGAATTCCTGGACCTTATTTCGCCAGTTACTGATCTACCAGGTGCTGTTACTCAGGTTTTCTCAAAATCTCTTATTATGAATATTACAACCCACCTAATAATTTCTGTGTGAGTGTTTCATATTTGTGCCTTGGCAATACATTTGTTTTTCTGAGAAAATCTTCCTTGATCAGATAAAAAGTATAAATCTTGCTTCTGCCCTTACCCTTGCTTTTTTCAGCCTTACTCCCCTTCACTTTGCTTAAACTTTACTCTTCCCTTTTTTCCACTCCTACCACTCACGTTATTAAGAACCGACTCCTTCTTTAATGAAAACAGGAGTTCGGGGTTGGCACAGTTGCCCCAATTCATTTTTGGGGCACAATTGATATGAGATAGTGTAAAGAAGCAATTGATAGAACTGAAAAATCAAATCACACCAAAGGACTTAATAAGGCACCTCTCTTTAGCTGCAAGATTGGACTGAATAAGATTTTCTTCCCATGGAACTCCACTGGTCTGCCTCTATCAACAAGCTCTGATTGGATGAAAAATCCTCATGTACAATGCACCTGAGTTTTCTGATCCATTTCTCTGCCTCACCACTAGAATGACAAACATAAGAACTTTTTTTAAAAAAAATGTCACATTTCCAGTCGGAAGTCCTCTCTGTGACACAAGGTAGTTTAAAAAACAGACAAACTTTGGGAACCTCACTCTTTAAGTTGCCATTATTATTTTACTAATTCACCCAACTTTGAATACTATTGCAACTTACGATGTAATAAAGTTCTTTCCTGTGTGCCATTTGTCTTCAATAAAGCAACCCTTTGGTCCTTTAAAAACCTGCTTGTTGGGATACTGCTAAACATCTATATATAGCTGTCCCCATAACAAGTGGACTACAACTCATCCTAGTGTCTGGAGAAGTGATGTATCACCATAGTGTTGTCCTAGCAGTGTACTTCCAAGCTGTCTTCAGCATAACTGGGAAATGAAGTGTCTCAGCCATGCTTTGCTGGAGTATGCAGAATAATATCTGTTTATGAGCCTGAGGTTAGGGGGAGAGCTATACAATTATTGGACACATTTCCCAACTCCAAATTAGCTTTTGATCTGCTGTATATCAATAGAACTGAGAGAGGGTTATAGACATATCTTTATTATGAAATACAAGGAAAACAGTTCCTCCCATGAATGCACTAAAGCATTAGATCACAAAGTTCAGTTATTTCTTCTCCTCCCCCCCTTCCATCTGTAGGTCATCTGAAGGCATTCAAGAGAATGAGTTTTAACTACTTTCCAAGTACTAAGCGGCTCAAAGAAATACCCTTAAGACTACCTGATCTGTGATTGGAATTGATATTGTTCAATCATGTTTGCTTATTTTCACCTTCGTTAAGTACATTCCATTAATTTTGCCTATCAGTTCTCATGTCTGAATGAATTTCCAGCCTAGCATGAACAGTCAATTTCCCATCATATTTTCCTTATGGAAAGAAGCTTCTTCTATTGCGTATTATGACACTTTTACACTGCTGCTGTGAAGCAGCTTAAGAACCATGAAGTGCCATCTTTTTAATATATTTCTGATTTTCGTCAACAAAAGATCCTCTTTGGACTTTGTTCAATGGGGAACACTACTTATTTATTTTTTCAGTTTGAAAAATAAAATATTTTTTATTTGAAGTTAATTCATAAACATATACATAACAAAGTATCCTATAGAAGCAAACACAATAAACAATACATCTCCAGGAGTCAAGCTATCTAAGGCACAAGCTATAAAGAGATCATACCATAAAGCTCAGAACTGGTAGAACAAGAACATGGAGAGAGGCAGAACTAGAATATCATTCAGCTTACTAATATCTTGAGAACTTGTGCATCTGGTATATAATTGTAGGAAGTGTGAGCAAAGCAGATGCCAGGGGAGACCAGATATCAGAGAAGGATAATTTGAGGAGTTGACCTCCTATTATTTTGCATTTGTATGTAAGATATTCATTAATGGCAATATCCCATAATTTGTGGTACCATAATCTAACAGTATAAAGAGTATTATCCTTAGAAAATTCTATCCACCTCCTGCTGGAAGCACTTCATACACCCACACCCCAAAAATCTGGATGGAATTACAATGCAGGCTAGATGCGGAGGCCAAAGACCAACAATCCAGGGCTTGCCCCACATAGATGCCCCTGCATACAACCCTGTGCTTGAATTGCATTCTTGATAATAGCAGACAATCTCTCACAATTCAAAGGCAGTTCTGTAGTTTCTCAAGTCTGACAACTGTTGTCCTTGTTGGGGTAGTATTCTCAAGATAAATTATGAATGCAACGTGAAAGCTGTAAAATTTGTTGTATCTTCTATTATCTCCATGTTAAAGGCCACAAAAGCTCTTCAGTGAAGTCAGCCATTAAGAAATGACAGGTATTGCTATCAGCCTTCTTTATAGCCTATTACCTGCAATGACAGCAGCTGCTGCACTACCACTGTACAGCCTATCACATTATTTGCAGCTAAAGCCAGCTACTGTGTCATTTTCGCTCATTTTCTTGACAGTGCCATCATAAATCCATGCAGCTGCAGGGTAACTGTCTGCTGCCTCGATTATCTTCATAGCCCGAATGAATCTTGAAATGTGTGTAACAGGCAATGACTGTTATGGATCAGGCACAAGGGCCATTCTCTATCCATTCTGTCAGGTCTGTGAAGCAATGCCTACCACAAAGAGAGTTCCTAAACTACTGTCATGTAATCGAGTAAATTACCTGAACTTTGAGAAATCTTACATTGAGTCTCTGAAGCTGCGAAACTTGTGTGGCCTCCTGGGTAAGATGCAGTGCCAAGCTACATGTTTCAAATAGTTGGAACTCTTTTGTTACCTCATAGAGAAACATCTCAGAAATGTGGAACAAACCTATAGGGTCTCTGGAGTGATTTGAGTGGCCTCTGGATCAGAAAGCAACTCCAAATGGATATGTTCACTGATATGGAGGTTTTTTTAAAATAAAAGATTCACTGTGGAAAAACTGCTTCCAGAATGCAAGGTGGCAGAGTGCATGAGAAAGCACGGGGGGGGGGGGGGCGGGGAATAGATGTAAGCATGTGTAAAAATGCATACAGTTTAAATGCCAACATTTTATAAAATCTTTATTTTAATATTCAAAACACCACATAATATAAGATAAAAGGTATTGATGTCTACTGTAGAGTTAGAAATGCTCTCCCTTGCTTCCCTGTTTTGCTTCTTGGAGCAGTAGCTACTTTGTACCTTGGCTCAACATCTCGTCAGCTTCATGCAGCATAAACATCTTGATGAAGTTAGTGATTTAGCATCTCCTGTTTAGTATGTTGAACATTCAGCAGTGAATCTCAACTGTGATATAAAGTGCTTTCATTTGCACTTTCTGACCCTCACCTTTTGTTTCCCTATGCAGGCAGAGCAGGAGGAATTCATGTGGCTTCCCAGAGCCATCATCACCTTTTGCATCTTCTGGGAATAGAACCAACACTGAAAGCAACTTTCAAGTTTATCTCCATTTCTTATAAAATGGCAAAAGTCACTATTTCCAAAATTCACTTGGGCAATTATGTTGCAATCCTGATGCAATGCAGAATGGCTTGAAGAGCACTTGTCAAAACTGTAAGTGTAGGTTCCTTGAAGGAGTGACTCCTATAAGTTCATGTCATCAGAAACATAACTCCTAGACTTAACAGGACTGCTATATCCAAAACAACTTCTTCTCCTTTTCTTCTCTTCCCTTTCTGCTTCCACCTCATTCTAACCGCATCTTCACTAGCACAGCTGGGGGAGGTTCCACTATTTGCAGCATCTTCCTCATCTCCAGTGCCATTATCTGTGGTGCCTACATGCAGGGCAGGAAGAAATCACTCTGCAATGGAGCAGTTTTGTGAGTGATTGCACTGGAAAACAATCTTTTTGGAGGCACCTACTGCTTCTAAAATTGGAGACAGGGCAGCAGTTAACAAGGGGAAAACAAGGGTGCCCTATTCTAGTAAGAGAATGTAGCCTCATTTCAGACCAGAAGTGAGGAGGACAAGGAATAAACCACAGATGAGGTGAAAGAGATGCACTTGTTTATCCAACATCCCACCTCCCATGAGGGCTAAAACTTGCTTTGGGCTGCATAGGCACACCTTTCAATGATACCTCAAGTGTCCTCACTCATTTTCTGTCTACAATGCATGAAGGACAGAAGACCGCAACCATGTTGAACCAAAGGCTATTGACAGTCCTTCATATTCTGTGTACAAATGAAAAGAAGGGGAAAAGGCTGAAGCAAAGTCAGTGTGTGTTTCCTTATCCAACTTAAGCCCTCACACAGTTTTTGAATATCTGAAGGGAGCTTACAAAGTTGGCTTATGAGCAGTTTGGATTCCCTGAAGCTCCGCACCAGTCAAAGGTTAGAAATTCCTAACAATTCTTTCATTTCCACACTGTTTTCCTGCAGGCTTTATGATGAGTCACCAACCAGCAATGAATTTATGTACATACTGTCCCTTCCCAGTTCACCTGGATTGTGATGTCAGACATTCAGATGCCCATCTAAAGATTTTTGTCATTTTTCTCCACTTCCTCTTGTAGATGCAGCATTATGAGCAAGAAACTGAGCTATCAATTAGAGTTCCTTTGTTGCCTGTACTATACCTCTACAGGCAACTTTAGGCAAGCAATTCTTCCCCAGCCTGGACCACACACCTGCACATGCAACCACCAATGAATAATGGCAGGGCTCAGTTCCTGCAAAACAATGTGTGGTACAAAATCATGTTATGCAAGCAACTGTACAAATCAGGTGTTAGGGAAACCATAGAGGCCCAGTCTATTACGTTATGTCAGTGGCACTACAGAGGTAGCCAGTCAAAGGCACTGTGAAGGAGAGTTCTGCAATATCTATGGCATTGCAGAAGGGTCAGCTGTGCTGTGGAAGGGAAAGCAAATCTACCAGTGTAAGTAATAATGCTTCAGAATCCACTATAGCACTACTGAAAGGTTTTTTGGGGAGACTGCATTGAACAAAGAAAATATTTTATCAACCATTCCAGAACAGAACTGTAACAATGTTTTAGGTCCTTTGTGCACATGCAGTGAAGACCCCATTAGGAACCTGACAGGTGTGCAATTGGTACAGATCGCTTACATACCTTCCACACACACAACCCCTTAAAGACCCTATTAAGACCCCATTCTGAATGAGTTGTCTGCACGAGTGACATTGAAATCTGGATTTAATAGGATCTTTGGGCCGTTAAATCCAAATTGATGGAGAGCCTCTTTAATTGTGTCTTCAATCTGGTCTTGTGGTGTGAAGACTGGATCAAAGAGGCCGTGTCCCCATGCAAGCCATTTGGTGCTGATTGGGTGCTGATTGGGCTCGCAGGGGACCAGATGACAGGCTTGCTTTACTCTGATTTCCAGGCAAGCTGGAAACGGGAGTAAAAGCAAAGCCCACAATCCTGGCTGACAGGCTTGCTTACTCCCTTTGCCAGGGAAAGGGAGTAATCAAGCCTCTCCCGTCCCCATGTGAGGTCTCAGCATGCTAAGCAATGTGTGCTGAGACCTCAAACTGTGCCCAGAATTTTTTTTGGGGGGGGGTACCAGAATTTGGTCCTGATCTGGCAGGGACTTGGGCAATTTGGTCTGTGGAAATCGGACCAAATCTAAAACGCATGAACCCAATATTGGATCAGGACCAAACGTGCATGGGAACATGCCCAGAGTGTGCTTCCGCATGTATACCGGGCCAATAGGGCCCTGGCATGGGCCTAGAGGCCCCCATTTGCAGTGGGGTGGCTCCGGCTCTGGCCCTAAACACACTTGCTACATCGGCCTGCAAGTCTTTATAGCAGTCTATGGAGCTGCCACACCCACTTTAACCAGAAGTAACCCCTGACTGATGGCTACATGAACCAATTGTACTGTGCCACTGGCAGACCTTCCTTCTCAGGCCTAATCAGGCCTAACTGGAGCCTCAGGATAGGTGCTACGGCATCCGCATGATGGCCCTGTTTAGCACCCATTGCCAAGATAGACGGCCTGTGCCGACACATGGGGCCCTCACCATGATGTGGAACTTCAAGGACCAGATTCCATGAGGACTGGATACCAAAGATCCAAATCTTCTTAATCCAGATTAAGAGAGGTATGTGAAAAAAGGCCCCATGTTTGACCAGAGCATTAAGAACGTGACTGTTATGCTATAGGGTTACATGTTATGTTTCTAGATTTTTTAAATGTAAGGTATATTGTACATGTCAAATGGCTGACCTGAATGTACAGATAACAGAAGAGATTGGATAAAATGAAATGCCACAAATTAAGGAATCAGATGCACTGAATTAATTGGACATTTTAACTCTGATAATATGAAAAGGCATTCTGCATTATAAGTCATGAAATGTAAATAACTGGGAAAGTTGTACTGGATTATAAGAAACTTAAAAAATGCTTGTGCTTTCAAATGGAAAATGTTCTCCACAAAGGGAACAAAGAGGATAACATCTGATTTTTTTTTCTTCTCTGATCATTTCACTCTAGCTCTTCTATTGTGAGACCTTGTTCTGGTGAATGAATGAATGAATGAACATTATTACCATCTGTTGGATGTTCATTGGCCTATATAAAATGAGTAGTGGTCTCATTTTATTTCTCAGTAAATAGGTGCCCACACAACACAAAAATCAAAAATGGTACTAATTGGCAGTCTCACTGGTGTGCAAAGAAGAGTGTCCAAGGTTTGAATTGGCTTGATTAATAAATGGTCTTCTCATCTACTATATTAAAAAGTTCATCAGGACACAGATGCTGAGGCAATAGGAACTGTAAACCAGGAAAAATGGATTACAAGGTAGTGCACTGCTGATGTTGCAAATCCCTAATTAGAGTTGCCAAAATTATATATATGTATAATATATATATAATTATATTATATATATATAATTTTGGCAACTCTGATTAGGGATTGGAACAAGCGCAGTAAAAATCCAAAGATGGAGGCTTTTACGCTGTAATAATTTTATTGTTTAGGGCCAGCAGAAATTGCGAAATGTACAACAATTCACTATCACTATTACTGTTATTATTTATTATTGTTGTTATGGCCCTGGACAGCCTGATCACTTGTGACTATGCTATGTAAGACTGTGCAACAATGTTATATTAAAATGTTGCACAGGAATTTAAAATGATCATCTCCTGACGTTGCCCAGAAATGAGGAAAGTCTAAAAATTTAAGCTCTTGTTAGCACGGCTTTATCTGATGGCCTATATGGATTTATTCAATGGCCCTAGCACAGCGTTCTGTTTACTAGTGTAAACTCTTGACACATTCCAATTCCAGCAACAGCTTACCTGGCTCAGGAGGGCATGATAACCTCCTATTTCCAGACAAATCTTTCAACATATGTGAACAGAGAGATCAGACGTGTTTGCAGAGCTAAAAGCATATGTGGGAGTGGATCATAGCGAAGTTTAATCTAAGAACCTCTAACAGTGTGGTCTGCCCTTCCAATATAGAAACTGAAGCTGCAAATAACAATGAGCATTTGCCAAGTTAGCAACTTCAGAAGACTTAGGAATCAGATTCTGGGGACAGGACAGTGTTACTTGTGGCAGTGTCTGTTTTTAATACTGACATCGTACAATATTCTTACATTACAGACTCAAACTCACTTTCCTGGGAGTAAAAAGCAGAACAGGTGGGTGAAGTTACTAGGGATAACCCACAGGATCTGCAACCAATCTCAGAGGGGTAGCAAGTGCTCCCACAGAGAGCAAAAATAAAGAATGAAGAAAAAAATTAGCGCCTTTCTTCACTTTCTGGTATTCCTTACCAGCAAGTGCACAAAAATCATCCCTTCCACACCTTAGTGTAGAATAGGGATGTTTACAAATTTGGACACTCATATACAATAAATATTTGAAATAAAAAATAAAAAATATACAAATTGAATGTTATGACAAATGCTTTGGAACATTTGTGAACCTGGGGAGGTGGGAAAGTGGCTGCACCAGTCAGATCTACTGTACAATGGACCCAGAGTGAATTCGACATGGTTTGAGAGCAGATCAAAGTAGATTCAGGGCAGATTTGACACTTTCAGAGCAGATACATTACAGGATATGTATTGGATACATATTGGATACATATTAGATACATATTGGATATGTATGTGTTAGTATTGGACAGTCATACAAATTTGTATGAATATATCTGTATCAAATGGAAGGGACTCTATTAGAATGAATACAAATTCTTACATTCAATTCAGTATGAATCAAATGAAAAAAAAAACATTCGTGCATATCCCTAGTGTAGAATATGGGAAGCCCCACCAACTGTTGGTGTCTTCTACATAGGATGGACCATAATCCATATCAAGAGGACACTGAGAACTAGATCTAGACTATAGGGGGATCCATTTTGGAGATGCATCAAAATGCACTACCAAAGCTAAGAAATTACATTCCTAGCCCTTGTGCAAGCTTGGAGGGCAATGCAGGCCCTGGCCTGGTCCAGGGCTGTCATGCAGATGGTGCTGTTCCAGACCATGCCTTCTTGTGGTCCAAACCAGTGGGCTTCACTAATCCAGACCCACTGATTTGGATCACAGTGTTTTAGTGCAGAAAAATCCTAAGTACATTTGGTGCCACCTTCCTTTCCATTGCTGCTGTGGTTATAGGGACAAGCAGTGGTGACTCTTGCATCTTCTCTGGCCTGCTGTCGTAAGGTCATTAAGCAAAGTACCAAATGTGGCTGCTTTTGGTCTCTGGCTTTGATGATTGCAAGGATGAAAGGCAGGGGCATATGAACAGCATGCTTTCCATCTCTGGGGCATAGGTTCTCACTCCAACTCCTTAGTCAATTTGCTTCACCTCTGTGTGGAGGCTGCCACAGTTAGCATTGTGAAATGAAAATGTGGGATCTTGGGCCTATTCGCACTTAGGCCACTGGTATGCAATTAGGACAGGTCTGGTACAGATATTCAGTAGCAGAGCTGGACCAGAGTTGTCCTAATTGCATACCAGAGGCCTAAATGTGAATAGGCCCCTTGTTTAGACTTTGCAATTGCATCACATCATCCCCGCAAGATGATGGGGCTAAACTGCAGTGCATTTTTGGCTGGCATTTGCTCCTGGGATGCATCTGATAACAAACATACCCAGAACTGTGCAAGTAACCACTTGCAGCTTGTGCAGTGGTTATTTTCAGCCAAGTATAAGAACATAAGAACATAAGAGAAGCCTTGCTGGATCAGGCCACAGCCCATCTAGTCCAGCATCCTGTCACACACAGTGGCCCACCAAATGTTCATGGGCATCTCAAGCAGAGAAAAGGACAAACCTTTGCCTGCTCTTGAATCCCAGCAGATGGCCTTAGAAGCGCCCCAGTTCCTCCCTCCCCCCTCAGCCTGAAAGATGCACCTAGGCATTCGTTCTAGTAGCCATTGATACATCTGTCATCCATAAATTTATCTAACCCTACCTTAAAGCCATCTAGACTGGTAGCTGTCACCACCTCTTCCGGCAGCACATTCCATAAGCCAATGACCCTCTGGGTGAAGAAATACTTCCCCCTGTCAGACCTTATTCTCCTACCCATCAGCTTCATAGAGTGCCCCCTGGTTCTAGTGTTGTGCGATAGAGAAAAGAAATTTTCTCTATCCACCCTTTCTATACCGTGCAAAATTTTATATACTTCAATCAGGTCCCCTCTCAAACGCCGTCTCTCCAGACTGAAGAGGCCTAGACATTGCAGCCTGGTTTTCTAAGGGAGGTGTTCCAGATCCTTAATCATTCTGGTTGCCCTTCTCTGCACCTTTTCTAGTTCCACAATATACTTTTTGAGGTGTGGTGACCAGAATTGTATCATCTCTGCACTTGCACAGTGGGTTATTTCCAACATGAAGGATCCTTGGAGAAAACACCAGACAAGGTAAGCAATATTGCTATGTGAGAAAATGTGAATTCAGTTTTCCTTTTCCTGCAGTAGTGATATCCCAGGATTTTGCCTGTATATCCCATGACAATATTATGATTGCCACAAATACATATGGGAAGCTCAATGTAGTTCTCGAACAATCCTGAGTTTTAAACCCTGTCTGAGTGCAACCTAAGAGTATAATAATCTCAGTGGTGAGTTTTCTTCCAGACCACATAGTTCACAGCCCAATTTGCTTATTTTGGTCCAGTCCACTGAAGATGGACCTGGAAGAGTGGAGTGGAGAGGGTATGACTTATCAAATGTCATTTGCTTCAAGTACCCAATTACTTCAGAAGACCAAACAAAATTCCCTGTTTCCTCAAGTGTAGGTCCCTGAAGAAACATTCATGATATAAGGGGTAGTTTTCCTTCTAAGCCATGATTTAGGCCCCACACTAGGGTAAAATGAGTTTGTTCATCATGTCATTTCCCTCAGTGGTGGGGCCCAGGCCACCTGACCCTGGATAGCTATGGGGGTGGAATGGCCTTGCAGGAGATGAGGCCTCTTCTGTTCCCAGAATCCAGTCCTTATGAGGGGTCTGAATTAAGCCCTTATCACTTACAGTTCCATCATAAGCCTACAGCTGAACATAACTCATATATGGGAATGGGTCGTAAGACTGTATCTTAACTGATTTTTTTAAAAAATATTGGAGTTAAAAACTTAGCTCACAGCCTCATATATACAATTCAATGCATTTCAACATATCCCCCACAGTTACACAGAGCACTCAATCTACTAATTACAATCTATTTTATATTTACTAAGTGGTTGCTGAATAATAAAATTAAAATCAGACAGGGGTTTTTATTTTTATTATTGTTGAAGAAAGTAGGACTACATCCTAACATACTAAAGTTAAAGGCCCACATTGGAGCATTTAGTGGTCATGAGAATTATGGAAAATTCTGTTTTTGAACTGAGGAGTCTTTTTTTATACTGACTCACCAAGTCATTTAAAGCATAAAAAGCTGGCAATCTGAACAGCAAAATGATGATGGCTGCTCTAATTACAGAAATAAAATAAAATTGCATGCCATGGTTTGCTTGTTGAAATAATTGAGGCATCTTTTAATATGTGATTCTGAGATTCCCTCAGAAATATTTATGGCTCACTTATGGGAGGATTTTGTGCTGTTTTCTGTTATTCCTCATCACATTTCCCCCCTTGATCCTTCTTTGTTTTTTTTTTTTAAAGATCTTCTGAACACTAATTATTTAACCTTACCTCCTACTAACTTTCTTCCTTTATTTGGGGCTTTCTTAAGGGCTATAATGAGCTGTCCCTACACAAACAGGCCAAATTAGTGGATAATTACTGCTGGGCTTGGGAACATGTCCACTCCCCTTTTCTTACAGTTTCACAACATTACTAGAATGATCTGTCACCTCCCTCCCAATTAAGCACAATTACTACTTTATAACATTAGTGGTGGTGGGCTGATTATGTCAGAGGATATGTTAAAATAGGGAGGAGGTGTAAAGGTTGGGTGAGTGGGCACTGAATGGAGGCCAACAGAGGTCATTTCAGCTCTCAGAACTGGTACACTATATGCATTGTACTATTATCTAAGATCACAGCTGCCCCATCTTAGACCATGGTGAGCAAGCGAGTCTCTGGAACATCAGCATGTTATTCTTGAGTAAGCAAAGCAGCTCTAACACCATTGAGTTTAGCTTACTCAGGGGGCAGAAGCTGCCCTTCTCAAAGATGATTGTCTCTTCAGTGTGTCCTTTGACACATAGAAAAAGGACCAATTGATCACGTTGACACATATATGTGTTTCAGAGAGTAGGATGGAGGATGACCTGAAAGAACAACACAACATTTCCTTACGTCTATTTGCAAATGGATTTCAAAGCAAAAAGAGGGAGGGAGGAAGGAAGGAAGGAAGGAAGGAAGGAAGGAAAATGGTAGATAGGTTCTAAAGGTCTTTAAACTTTATGCTGTTCATTGTCCAATTAACATCTGCTCAGTTTGGGACAGAGGAATTGTTCCTCAATCTTTAAGGTCTGTGCTTCATCAAGCTACTAAACATAAAGCTCTGGCTGTATCCAAACATTATTTACTTATTCTGCTATATTTGGATATTCCATAATAATCCATGCTTTATTCCAAAATATTCAAACATAGCAGAATAAGTAAGTGACATCTGGATTCAGTGAATAGACTCCAGAGCCAGTTTGGTCCTGTGGTTAGAGTGCTGGGTTCATATCTCATAGTCATGGGGCTTGATTTCGCACTCCTCCATGAAGTAAGCTCATTACAGCTCTCTTTCTGAGCAGCCACAGCCCCACCTATCTCACAGGGTGTCTGTTGTGGGGAGAAGAATAGAAAACTTTGTCAGCCACTTTGAATTCTCTTAAAGTTGAAGAGTTGGCTTTTCTACCCTGCTGTTCTCACCCATTTAAGGGGACTCAAAGCAGCTGTCAAAGCTTTTCTGCTCTTCTCCCCACAACAGAACACCCTGTGAGGTAGGTGGGGCTGTGAGAGCTCAGAAGAGAACTGTGACTAGCCTAAGGTCACCCAGCTGGCTTCAAGGGGGAGGGCGGAATCGAACCTGGTATTCCCAGGTAAAAGTCCAGCTCCCTAACCACTAGACCAGTGGTTCTCAACCTGGGGGTCGGGACCCCTTTGGGGGTCGAACTACTCTTTCAGAGGGGTCGCAACAAGTCTCCCGCCGCCCTTCCCTCCCACTTCCCAGCTGCTCTAACCCATGGCTGGGGGTCTCCACAACATGAGGAACTCCATTAAGGGGTCGCGGCATTAGGAAGGTTGAGAACCACTGCACTAGACCAAACCAACTCTTCTTCTTCTTCTTCTTCTTCTTCTTCTTCTTCTTCTTCTTCTTCTTCTTCTTCTTCTTCTTCTTCTTCTTCTTCTTCTTCTTCTTCTTCTTCTTCTTCTTCTTCGTGTGCTTCCCATTCCAGCACCAAAGTTTTGTATGCCAATATTTCTAAAGGGATTTGAAAGTAGGTGTATCCTTAAAAATGTTCTATGCAGCATGACAAACAAATGAAAGATTAAAATTTAATTTGGACCCAAGACCAATACATTTGCAATACACATAATACCATTGTAACTTTTTTTTTTCAGGTACTTCCTTTATGTTTATAGGATAAAGGCCTCTTGATGGAATCTACTATACATTCCTATCCATTGACCTCTTAATAAGCTGTATTAGTTTCATGCCCAAAGGGCACCCAGAGGGCCACATTCAGCTCTTAAAGGACTATTTTGTGGCTTGTGAAGATCTGGTTGTTCTGCAATGCTTCTATTAGTAGAATGTAGGTTTTCATGGCCAGTTTCAGGCTCAGTTGTTGCAGGTTTTTGGGTTCTTACGCTGGGTTCCACAGCTATCCTGTGAACCTGCGCTTTCGGATATTGCTATGGTATGCATTTTCAGAGGATCTGAAGGGTAACAATATCTAGGAGATTATCTATTTATTTATTAAATTAACTCAATTTTATTGTTTATGATGCTTGCACACACATGAAAATATAACAATATAATAGAATAATATTATCAATATTATTCATTTTATTATATTTATAACATTTGTATCCTGTCCTTTATCTGAGTGAGTCACAACAAAGGTTTTTCCCCAAATTCTTTGATATCTATGGTTCCAGTCCAATGTAGCAGGAGGACATCAGGCTGAAGAAGCCTGGAATAAAGAATAAGCTTAGCTAAAATCAGAATTTGATCTCATGTTAGTTTCTGTGGATATTTTCTTTTTGGAACAACAGCAATTTGTAGCATTTAGTTTTACCTTGTATCTTTGGTGCACCTAAGCTAGAGGTAGCTTAGTTCTATAAAAGTTATCTGAACATATATGCTGTACGAAACTTGAGATTCCTTGCTGCAGTTAAAAAAAAAAGGCTTGACAGGTTTCTTCATTCCATTCACAGACAGGAGGGATAAGCAGAAGCTCTTGCTCAAAAATAAAAATATGTAAAGTCTTCCAGCAGGCATTGAGCTTCACATTAAAACCTGGCAATTGCTCTAATGTAAATGCAGCTGTTGTAATAAGCTTCCATTTCTAAAAGACATATTTAAATAATACAACTTTTATCAGGTTGAGTTAACCTGCTTTAGATTTCAAGTGTCACAATTACAAGCATCAGGCTTACAGAAATGCTATAGAGAACTCAGGTCACATACCTTGTGTTCAGAGATTCCTCAGATCTTATTATATATGTTCTGCGTGACAGAGATGCAAGATATTGGAACTGATTTAGATTTATTTATCTATTTATTTATTCACCCATTCACCCATCCCTCATTATACCTTTAGAAATATTTTATTTATTATTTATTTATATTTCTATCCCACCCTGTACCTGAAGGTCTAACAAACTTTAAAACAACAAATTACAAACCAATATACAGTATATTAAAAACAATAATATACATAAAAATGCTTAAAAGATTCAGCATATTTAAAACAATATCCTAAATATTAAAATAACAGTATCTGCAGTAGGAGGAAAGAATAATCAAAACAGCCAAAGGCCAGGGAAAAGAGGTGTGGTTCACCACCTTCCTGAATATAGACAGCGAAGGGACATGACACACCTCAAGGGGGAGGCTATTCCATAACCCCAAATATAATCCAAATATGCCCAAAAGTAAGTACCCCTGGCAACCTGGGTGGCTGGTCCTTCAGATGCTTCCAATTCCCTTTGGTTTCTAGATTTTCAGAGGAAAAATTGAGGGTGGCCTTTTGGGAAAGCTGATTTAAATCACCTTGGGCCACTATTGCCATTACTTACAACTTTGTTGAAGCATTCCTACATGAATACTTGTGATACTGCCCCTCACAGGGTACAGTAGTCTGGCAAATGATGCTGTATCTCATAACTTCTGTCAATAAGTAAAAGTGAATTCCATTGTTTTAAAGTGCTGCCCCCCTCAGTGGATGCATTAATTCATAGACCACTCCCACCCCCTCTTCATTAAAACCAGTGGCATTGAAGACTGTCCCTACACATAGCAATGCATTCTCTTTTAGGCCTTATTTTATTTTATGTGACAAAGTCATATGTTCCCCTTAACTTCCTTCCTTGCAGACAGAAAAGAAACATACGTATAGATATTTCCAGTGTACAAAGTCACACCATTTGTTGGGAAAGCTTTATTTGGATTCCTTCATGTAGTAGGAGTGGTTGATGCTCTGATTCTATTACCAACAAAAAATTCAAAGTGCAAGGAAGAAAATGAGTATTTTCTGCAGAGGCCCACTAACAATAAAGCCTGTTGCCTTGTTTGATATAATGATGCTGAGTCTAGTGAGGAAAATATTTTAGCAAAAGTTCTCTCCGTATCTGCAAATAGCCTTTCCCTCTCAAAATCCAGGCTACAAACTCTTGGTTCACAAATGTTATTACTTCTGTCTTTTCATTGGGCAATTCATCTCCTATTCCTCACCTTCTCATGCTTCCTCACACAAATAGAGAAAGACAGGGTATTAATAATGGTGTTCTGTAAAGATCCCTTTGACTTCTCCAAATATGTTTTGGTCCACAGTAGATCAAAAGGAAGTTTCTAAGCAGAGCCTTCTCATCCCATACCACCCTTGCAAAAGTAATTCATGAGCCTCCACTGAAATTTGGTTCACCATCACAAGCAAACTCCATCTAGATAAATGCTTGTCATAGGCCATTTACATATAATGCACAACCATGTGGTGTTCTTATGGAGAGGATATATTTTTATTGGCAGATAGTAGACTTTGTCAGTCTTATAGGTGCCTTCGAACAGACAATTGTTTGTTGACAGACTTTCAGACAGAGGACTGTCATCTGTGAAGTAGGAATGCAGCCAGTAACGTTATTTGGTACACCTCTATTAGCCAGCAAGAACACTTTAAATTTGTTCAGTTTCCATTACTCCCAATGGAGATCAGCTGCCCTGAGGAGCTGAATTAAAGTGCCTTTATTGTGTAACATATACACAGCCATTATTCCCACTGGTTACGCATTTTATTCTTAAACATTTTATCACAGGAATCTCTTTGCAATATGTAGTAGGGATGTACACAGATATTAATAACATTTGAAGTTTTTATGAATTCATATGAATTTGGACATTTGAAGATTGACATTCAAATTTGAATTGAATGCTTTGGAACATTTATATGAATATTTGTTACATTCATGAACCTGGGGAGGTGTGAAAGCGGCTGCTATAGTCACATCTGCAATGGATCCAGAGTGAATTCAAAATGGATTGAGAGCAGATTCAAAGTGGATTTAAGGTGGGTTTGATGTGTTTAGAGTGGATACATAGGAGATACATATCAGATGTTATTATTATTATTATTATTATTATTATTATTATTATTATTATTATTATTATTATTATTATTATTATTATTATTATTATTATTATTATTATTATTATTATTATTATAGTTTATTTCTAAAGTGCTGTACATGTACTCAGCGCTGTACAATATTATATTAATCTTAGACAGGTCCCTGCCCTCAGGCTTACAATCTAAAGAGATGAGAAACAAAAGGAAAATGGTGTGGGAGGGAACAGGGAACAGCAAAAACCAAGTGCTTGAGGTCTTCAGTTCCAATTCTTCTGTCCGTTTCTTATGGCTGAAATTTTCCTATTCTCTTTACTTAGAATTTTCTCTTCATTGTTGACAAACCGGGTGATGGTCAGCCGACATCTACTCAGCCCCACCTTGCTCGGCCTCAGGACCAGACGTTTCCTCAACTGGCTGCCATAGTCTCTTTGCCATCTTGTGATGGGAGCAGTTGGAGGAGGGAGGGGCCCTGCTGGGAGCAAGATGGCAGAGCAGCCCAGCCTGCTGCCTCTTCTTCACTCCTCTCAGGCAAGATGGTTCTTGGCCTTGTGATAGCAGTTGGAGGAGGGAGGGGCACTGCTGGGAGCAAGATGGCAGAGCAGCCCAGCCTGCTGCCTCTTCTCCACTCCTCTCAGGCAAGATGGTTCTTGGCCTTGTGAAGATATTTAGGGGATTTGTAGGGGAAAGGTGGGGGATTTGTTTGTGATTTGTATCAAACATTTGTATCAAATTTGAATTCTACCACACTCAAAGGGGATATATTTGAATGAATACATTTTTTTTTTGCATTTGATTTGATATGAATTAAACCCTTCCCCAAAAAATATTTGTGCACATCCCTAAGATGCAGTTTTCTAGCTGTGGTCCCATAGGCAGGTTCTGCATGTTCCTTATAGGATTGTTCAGCTGCTCCCAGGGAATGCAGGCCTCACTTGATACAGCAGGCCTGGGAGGCCATGTTTTCTGGAAATTCTATTACTGCATGGGGCTTGAGATTGGTAAATCCCTCGATGTAGAAATTGTGCCAGAGAGCACTTCAACAGGACAGTACTTTAAACAGTTTCCTAAGCATCCCTAGCCTTTCCCAAGCACTCTGTGAAAAATGGCATCATTTTGCCTTTGTTCCCAGCCTCTGATGTTAGGCTACAATGGGCAGACATCATGCAGACAGCTGCCAGTGCATCCTGGCCTGGATTCCTTGATTTCAGCCAGAAGCAAACTCTATGTGCTAGGGATGTGCATGAATGGTTTTTTGGTTTTTTGGTTTTTGTATTCAATTTGTATCAAATCGAATGCAAGAAAATTTGTATTTGTTTGAATAGATCCCCTTTGAATGTGGTAGGATTCATATTTGATACAAATGTTCAATACCATACTAGCCCCATATGAATTCCATATGAATGCATATGAATAGCATATCAAAACATTCCATTTGAATGTACCAATATTTGATTCGAATTTGAATGTTCAAATTCAGCCAAATTCATATGAATTTCAGATATTACGAATATTCATGCACATCCCTACTGTGTTCCATACCAAACATATGGGATGCAGAAACAATCATGAGGTCCCTCTCAAAATACCACTGTGTTCCTTTTGCAACTTTCTGCACTGGGCCTTATTCCAGATTATATCCTGGAAATTGGGCCTACTGTGTGTGTGTTAGTGCAGACTAAGGCAAGGCATGAGTGAGACCTGCCATGATCTGCACTCTGACTTATGACTTGGGCCCCAAATATCTAAAGGAATGCCTTTTCCCATACCGACCTGCCCATGCTTTAATATCTAGCGGTGAGGCCCTCTTGGTCATCCCACCACCTTCAGTAGTGAGACTGGTGGGCACCCGAGAGAGAGCCTTTTCAGTGATGGCCCCCAGACTATGGAATAGTCTCTCCCTCGAAGTGCATCATCTCCCTTCCTTGCATATATTTAGGAAGGTGATGAAAACACACCTCTGTACTCTGGCCTTTCACTGAGATGATTATATCTCCCCTCCAAGCACAGATACCATCATTTTAAACATGCTGTGTATTGTTTTAGATTTATTGAATTTTTAAGGGTTTTTAAATGTATATTCTTGTTCTTAATTTGTTGTTACCCACCCAGAGGCCTTCAGGTATGGGATGGGATAGAAATGTAAATAAATAAATAAATAAATAAATAAATAAATAAATAAATAAATAAATAAATAAATAAATAAATAAATAAATAAATAAATAAATAAATAAATAAATAAATAAATAAGGGCCCTTGGTTCTTCTCTCTTATGCACACACTTGGGTTCCTAGGAAAGTAAGTACAAGAATAAGAAATAGGCTTCGTTGCCTCTTTGGAACCTTTTCTATCAGCCCTATGGAGGATGGGGGAAAGAAAAGTTAACTTTCCCTTAAATTTTACTTTGTCCAGAACTGAAAAATGGATTGTGAAGAAAGATAAGTAATGCAGGGGTCTGCTGGCAGAGAATTTTTAAAGAAAAACACCTGAAAACCAATAACTTCCTCGGTGTCCCTTATTTTGTACTCAGAAAACAATAAGGTTCACAGGGAAAATTGGAAAGGAAGGAAATATTAAAAATACCTTGCATGGACTACTTTTCTGTTTGCTGTTGAGCTCGACAAGTCAAGAGTTTAATTCCATTGTCAAGACTGCTCTTGTACTGATAGAACTATGAATGTCCTCCCATACAAAACCACTTTAATAGCTTTTCCTGGAGGCATACAGGGCCAGCCTTGTTCTGGAAGCACCTACAGTGCCATTTATCAAACATGCCATGAGTTTCAGAAGGGAGCCCACACTACAATTGCATTAGAGGGGGGGACAAGTTTAAGAACATTCCCCCTTTTCAGATCAGTCTTTCTGATCCAATGTTTCTGTTTACTGTTCAAGCTGTAGCACTTTCCTGAAATATAATTAGATCCAAACTCCCTTGGGGGCAGTGACCTTTTGTTCTTGTTTATGACATTCTGTACAGTAGGATGTACACTGATGGTCCTTATTAATAATGAGAAAGGATATAATGTGATTGGACTTAGTGGCTTCTGTTTAGGCATTTTAATGGCACAGCCTTTCAGTCCTGAAGACAGACATTTATAGGTTTGTTTTTACATTAGAAGATACATGTATGAGACCTGAGGCCAATTTGCACTTGGCCTCATAACTGACATCTGGGCAAATGGGTTAACATCTGGGCAAGCGCATCTGCACTTGCAGGAGGCATTTATAGCCTATAAATCATGCACCACACGCAAACTAACCCTAACCAATCCCAAACCATTACTTACCTGTCCCATCCAGCTGGCAACAATTTGCACCATTTCTGATGCAAGGAATCATCTAAGGTGCTGCACAAGTGTGCTGGCACCTCAGATAAACAAGACTGTGCATGGGCAGAACATCATTGTTGCCATGATGACAGCGCCAGTACATGCACAGGCACACCAGGCACCACAATCAAAATGGCGGTGTCCTGTCGGGGATCAGATACGTGGCCATGTACTTGCATTCCCTAGCACTCTTCCTACCCAATGGGCAGGAAGCCAGGTGCACTGATGCGCCATGAATCTGAGAAAGAGGCAATATGTTTCTTATCAGCCCTGCCTTTGAATTTCATAGGTCATGTGTGATGCATTGTCCTTCTACTGGCTTTCTAATCATGCCTCCCGCACATGAGATCTGCCATCTCTATTGCTCTGTGTTTTTTCACCATTGAGGTGATAACTCAGCAAGGAATGAAAGTTCCTTGCTGTCGTGTCCTGGGGGCCCAGGGTGCGGAGGCAGGCGCACGCACGCAGCTCTGCCCTACGGGAATGGCTTACTCAGGGTCAATGTCCGGTCCAAGTTCGGGGGAGTACAGATTTCGGCAGGTCGATGAGGCGGTCCAGAGGTCGGGGAAGTCCGGTCGGTCCAGGGGAAAACACAGCTCAGGGAAACACGGCGGGGTTGCACGGCGTTGTCTGCAACAGAGTCTGGGCGCCGCCCGATTCCTTAAGAAGGGGAAGCTGTGTCACGCCCTCTCCTCTGCAGGTGTCTAAGCCTAGATGAGCGGCGCGTGACTTGCTTCTCCCGGCGCAACACCTGTGGGAGGGGGCGAGCCGCTCCCTCATCGCTCTCACCTGGGGAGGAGTTCACACGCTCCTCACGGGCAGGGTCCTTGGTGCTTGGGCCGGCATCGTCTGCCCCTGTCAATGTTGGGGGTGCAGGCGTGGGTGTGGGTATGCCTGCCTCCTCCTCCTCCTCCCCTTCCGAGGAGCTGGAGTCAGGAGACACGGCGGGGGGCATTACACCATGCCCCTCCCCAAGATGCCCCCCGTCCCCACCAGGGGGGACGGGCTTGCAGGGATAGCAGCGGTGGAATTCGGCCACGAGAGCCGGGGCGTGGACGTCTGCCGCAGGCTCCCAGGACCGCTCCTCGGGCCCGTAACCGAGCCAGTCAATCAGGTACTCCAACTGGCCCCGGCGGACCCGGGAGTCAAGGACCTGGGCGACTTCAAACTCCTCCTGACCACCGACCAGCACCGGCGGGGGCGGGGGTGCCTGGGCATCTGGACGAGCATCGTTGGCCGGGATGAGGAGGGAACGATGGAACACCGGGTGGACCTTGAGGCCCGGCGGCAGGCGGAGACGGAAAGCCACGGGGTTCACCTGGGCCGTGATCGTGTATGGGCCGACAAAACGGGATGCCAGTTTCCGACACGCCTGGCTCTGTGGCAGGTGCCGGGATGAGAGCCACACACGGTCCCCCACTGCCAACGGAGGCCCTGGCACCCGCTTGGCATCCGCAGACCGCTTGTAGTCCTCCTTGGCCCGGTTCAGTTGCTCAGCCAGCAGGGCCTGGGCAGCGTGTAGTTCCTGGAGCCACTGGTCCGCTGCTGGCACCGTAGACTGTGGGGTCAGCGCCGGGAATGTCCGGGGGTGGAAGCCGTGGTTCGCCCAAAAGGGGGTCTGCTGAGTGGAGGTGTGGAGGGCATTGTTGTAGGCAAACTCCGCCAATGGCAGGAGTTCTGCCCAATTGTCTTGCTGAAAGTTCGTGTAGCACCGTAGGTACTGCTCCAGGGTGGCGTTGGTCCGTTCTGTCTGGCCGTCGGTCTGGGGGTGGTGCGCAGAGGACAAGTGCGGGTGGATGCGGAGCTGCTGTAGGAGGTGCTTCCAAAAGCGGGCGGTGAACTGGGCCCCTCGGTCAGAAATGAAGCCGTCGGGCAGCCCATGAAGACGGAATACGTGATGAAGGAACAGTTGGGCTGTGGTCTTGGCTGTGGGCAGTCCGGAGCATGGGACAAAGTGGGCCATCTTGGTAAACAGGTCTACGAATACTAGGATCGTTGAGTGTCCCTGGGAAGGTGGCAGGTCCGTGATAAAGTCGGCGGAGATGACCTTCCAGGGGCCAGAAGGAGTGGGCAGCGGATGGAGTAGGCCCGACGGTTTCCCAGGGGGGTCTTTTGCACGCCTGCAGGTGGGGCACGTGGTGACATACTGTTCTATATCCGCCCGTACCCGTGGCCACCAGAAATCACGGAGCACCGCATGTAGGGTCTTGAAGAGGCCGAAATGGCCCGCCATCGGGCTGTCATGGCACTGCTGGAGAACGGTGTTCCGACACTCCCCAGTGGGGACATACAGGCGGCCACGGTGGTGGAGCAGCCCATTCTGGACAGAGTACGGTGACGGTGGCCGGTCGTGGGCGTGCAAGGTTACCAGGGGATCCTGCTGCTGAGCGTTCTGGATCTGTGCGCGCAACGGCCCGGGTTCCGGTGCGGCGGCCCAGTGCTCGGGGCGCAGGATAGTACCGAGGGGTTCCCGCTCCGCGGAGGGGGTATACTCTGGCTTGCGGGATAAGGCGTCCGCCTGCCGGTTCTGGGACTGGGGAATATAGACGAGGCGGAAGTTGAAACGCGAGAAGAAGACCGACCAGCGCAGCTGCCGCTGGGTCAACCTTCGGGCCGTCTGGAGGTGTTCGAGGTTGCGGTGGTCAGTCTGTACTTCGATGGGGTGAGCGGCCCCCTCCAAGAGGTGTCGCCACGTCTCGAACGCTGCCTTGACGGCCAACAGCTCGCGCTCCCATATTGGATAGTTCTGCTCGGGTGGGGAGAGTTGGCGCGAATAGTACGCGCAGGGGTGGAGGTGGGTCCCAGTGGCATCTGGCTGTAGTAAGACAGCCCCGATGGCGACGTTGGAGGCATCAGCCTGTAGGGTGAACGGTTTGCTAGGGTCGGGGTACTTCAGGATAGGGCCAGAGGTGAACAGCTGCTTGAGGTGCTGAAACGCCCGTTGCGCCTCTGGAGTCCAGCGGAAGGGTGCTTTGCCCCGAAGCAGGTGGCTGATTGGGGCAGCTACCGTTGCAAAACTGGGGATGAACCGCCGGTAGAAGTTAGCGAACCCCAAGAATCGCTGCACATCCTTCCGGCTGGCTGGGGGGTGCCAGGAGGTCACGGCCTCTACTTTGGCCGGGTCCATGCGGATCCCCTGGGCCGACACCCGGTAGCCCAGGAATTCGACCTCATTGAGGTCGAAGGCGCATTTCTCCAACTTGGCGTAGAGGTGGTGTTCCCGTAGCCGTTGGAGCACCGCGCGGACATGAGAATCATGGGCCTGCTGGTTAGGTGAGTAAATCAGGAAATCATCCAAAAAAATGATAACAAACTTGTCCAAATAGTCCCGAAAGACCTCATTTACAAAGCGCTGGAAAACCGCTGGGGCGTTAGCCAACCCAAAATTCATCACGAGTGTCTCATAAGCACCATACCTGGTTACAAAACTGGTCTTCCACTCATCCCCTGCTCGAACTCTGAGTAAATTGTACGCACCTCGAAGGTCGAGTTTCGTGAACACCCGTGCAGTGCGCAGGCGCTCCAGAAGCTCGGGAATGAGCGGTAGGGGGTACCGGTTTCGGATCGTGACCCGGTTCAGGGCCCGGTAGTCGGTACACAGCCGAAGCTCCCCATTCTTCTTGCGCACGAAGAAGACGGGCGCCCCTGCTGGGGACGTGGAAGGTCGAATAAACCCCCGCCGCAGGTTGGTCTCCAAGAACTCCCTGAGGGCAGCAAGTTCCGGTTCCGCAAGCGAGTACAGGCGCCCCGCCGGTATAGGGGCCCCGGGGACCAGATCGATGGTGCAGTCATACTCACGGTGCGGGGGGAGGCGGTCAGCCTCCTTCTTGTCAAATACGTCCGCATAGTCCCGGTATTTGGCAGGCAGCACCGCTGCCGGTTCAGACAGTACCGACCCGGCTAGTCGGTCCGGCCAGCAGTGCTCCTGGCAGTATGCGGACGCGAACAGCACCTCATGCCGCCTCCACGAGATCCGCGGGTCATGCTGGGCCAACCATGGCATCCCCAAGACTACTGGGAAGTGAGGTACTGTGGCCAGGTAAAATTGCAGGGTCTCCGAGTGTCCCTGGATCTCCATGCGCACTGGCCCTGTCTGCTGACGCACCGGGCCCGATCGGAGGAGGCGGCCATCAATGGTTTCCACAGTGCGGGGTGTGGGTAGGTCCAGAATGGGGACCTGGTGGCGTCTGGCGAACGCAAGGTCCATGAAATTGCTGGAGGCTCCGGAATCCACAAGAGCCCCTACGGGCACTGCCTGGCTAGGTCCCATCGAAAGAATGGCAGCCACCAACAGGGCGCCCGGTCTGGGCTCGGGGTTGGGTTGCGGCTCCCCCTTGACCTGGAGCCCCTTCAGGCCAAGGGCCGGCCATTTCCCGCTGGCGGGGGGCCGCGCTGCTTTGCAGGACAAGCTCTGGCGAAATGCCCTGCGGCCCCACAGTACAGACACAGGCCTGCCTGTCGCCGCCGGTCCTTCTCTTGTGTTGACAGGCGTGGGCGCGCCCCACCAAGCTGCATCGGCTCCTCTGCGCCCTGCGGGTTCACAGGCGCAGGGGCAGTGGGAACCCACTCCAGGTTTGGCGGCCCAGCGGGTCTGGCGTCGACGTTCGGCGGGTGGCGCACTCGGCGGCGGGCTTCCAGGCGCCCGTCGATGCGGAGGCATATTTCAATCAGCCGCTCCAGGGAGGGGGGAGCATCATGCAGCGCAAGCTGATCCAAAACCTCTGCTGACAGTCCCTCCTTGTATTGGGACTGAAGCGCTGCGTCATTCCAGGCCAGATCGTGAGCAAGAAGGCGAAAGGAGGTCGTGTACTCACGTACACTGCCCCTCCCCTGGCGCAGAGCCCTGATCTCCCTGTTGGAAGTCTCAGCCTGAACAGGATCCCCCCAAGTCTGTTGCATTGCGTGCACAAACGCTGCTTGGTTTTGGAGGAGGGGGCTGTTTCCCAGGAGGAGGGGCGTCGCCCAGCGCGCAGCAGGCCCCGACAGCAAGCTGATGAGAAAAGCCACTTGCGTCTTCTCATCCGGGAAAGCCCCCGCACGGACTGTCATATAAAGCTGGGCTTGGGCTAAGAAAGCAGGAAGTTGCTTCGCGTCTCCTGCGAAGCGGTCGGGAAGGGGCAGCGGGCATTTCTCAGCTCTTGCGGGAGGAGCTGTTGGAGCAACTGGCACGGGAGCCTCTTCCCCCGGCAACGGGAGTCGCTTCTGCAGGTCAAGCACAGCGGCAGCCAGATGGCTCATCTGCTCCATCAGGAGTTTGACCTGGTCTGGTAAATCAGCCATTCTGCAGCGGCGACGTGCGTCTGCTTGGAGAGTGGTTGCAGACAAAATGTCGTGTCCTGGGGGCCCAGGGTGCGGAGGCAGGCGCACGCACGCAGCTCTGCCCTACGGGAATGGCTTACTCAGGGTCAATGTCCGGTCCAAGTTCGGGGGAGTACAGATTTCGGCAGGTCGATGAGGCGGTCCAGAGGTCGGGGAAGTCCGGTCGGTCCAGGGGAAAACACAGCTCAGGGAAACACGGCGGGGTTGCACGGCGTTGTCTGCAACAGAGTCTGGGCGCCGCCCGATTCCTTAAGAAGGGGAAGCTGTGTCACGCCCTCTCCTCTGCAGGTGTCTAAGCCTAGATGAGCGGCGCGTGACTTGCTTCTCCCGGCGCAACACCTGTGGGAGGGGGCGAGCCGCTCCCTCATCGCTCTCACCTGGGGAGGAGTTCACACGCTCCTCACGGGCAGGGTCCTTGGTGCTTGGGCCGGCATCGTCTGCCCCTGTCAATGTTGGGGGTGCAGGCGTGGGTGTGGGTATGCCTGCCTCCTCCTCCTCCTCCACTTCCGAGGAGCTGGAGTCAGGAGACACGGCGGGGGGCATTACACTTGCCTTGGAGACCCAGGGGGACCCACTACAGTGGTGCAATTTGGTGCAAAATCAAATGGTTCCCCTTGCTAAACTGGAACAAAGAGGTGTGTACCCTTCCATACACCTTCCTGTTCCATTCTATGGAGTCCTGGGAAACACTGCTCCATCCATTGAGTATGGAATTTATTTATTTATTTATATTTATATCCTGCCCCATACCCAAGGGTCTCTGGGTGGCTCACAACATTTAAAAACAAACATATCAAAAACTGTATCAAACAACTAAACCAGCACAACATTTAAAAATCCAGCATAATAATAATATTTTTAAAAAATGATGCAAAAACAGTTTTAAAACAGTAGTGTTTGTAATGGGGGAGGTATAAGGAGCATTTAACCAAAAGCCTGAGTGAAGAGGTACGTCTTCACCACCTTCCTGAACATAAACAGAGAAGGGGCTTAATGCACCTCCAGGGGGAGACCATTCCACAGCCTGGGGGCCACTACCGCGAAGGCCCTCTCCCAGGTGCTCACCCGCTTAGCAGCTGAAGGTGCTGGGAGAACCAGGAGGGCCTCCCCACCAGATCTTAAGACGCAGGCAGGTCGATATGGGAGAAGGTGCTCCTTTAGATAACTGGGGTCCAAGTCATTTAGGGCCTTATAAGTCAGAGTTAACACCTTGAATTGGGTTCGGTAGTTAATTGGCAGCCAGTGCAATTCTTTCAGAACCAGCATAATATGTGTCTGGCTAGCTGTTCCAATCAGCACTCTAGGGGCTGCGTTTGTACCAGCTGCAACTTCCGAACCGTCTTCAAGGGAAACCCCATGTAGAGTGCATTACAGGAGTCCAACCTGAAAGTTACCAGAGTGTGGATAACTGTGGCCAGGTCATCTCTGTCCAAAAAAGGTTTCAGCTGACACACCAACCGTATTTGGGAATAAGCACTCCTGGCCATGGCCTCCACCTGAGCTCCAAATGTTAGCGCAGAGTCCAGGAGTACCCCTAAGTTACACACCTGTCCCTTCCCGGATATTGTACCCCCATCAAGGACAGGGTATCTCACAACTACATGGACCCGAGAGCCTGTAACACACAGCACCTCTGTCTTGTCTGGATTCGGTTTCAATTTATGGCCCCTCATCCAGCCCATTACTGCCTTCGAGCACCTGTCAAGCATTCAACCACCTCTCCTGATTCAGATGGCACAGAGAGCTGGAGCTGAGTATCATCTGCATATTGATGACACCTCACTCCAAATCTCCTGATGATCTCTCCCAGTGGCTTCATGTAGATATTAAATAACATGGGAGATAAGATTGACCCCTAGGGAATCCCACAAGTGAGTTCCCAGGGTGTCGAATCAGCCTGTCCCATCACCACTATCTGAGATCGCCTCTGGAGATAGGAACGGAACTAATGCCAGGCATTGCTTCCAACACCTAAACTCGGTAGCCTCTCCAGAAGGATACCGTGGTCAGTAGTATCAAAAGCTGCTGAGAGGTCCAGGAGAACCAGTAGGGTAGCATTCCCCCTGACTTTCTTCCAGAGGAGATCATAACCAGGGCGACCAAGGTGGTTTCCATGCCATGACCAGGCCTGAAGCCAGATTGAAATGGGTCTAGATAATCAGCTTCTTCCAAGCATGCCTGCAGCTGAACAGCAACAACCCTCTCTAGCACCTTGTCTAGGAAAGGTACGTTGGCCACCGGGCGATAATTGTTTAAGTCTTCTGGATCCAGGGAGGCCTTCTTCAGGAAGGGGTGTACCACAGCCTGTTTAATGGCCAGTGGAACCACCCCTTCCCTCAGAGAGGCATTTACCACTTCCTGGATCCACCCGGACATACCTTGCCAGCTAGCTTTAATCAGCCAGGAAGGGCAGGGATCCAGAGAGCATGTTGTTGGCCACACCCCTGCAAGCAGCTTGTCCACATCCACAGGCCACAATAATTGAAACTGATCCAAAATAATGGGACAGTTCTCCAGATGCCTCCCCTGGACTAAGTCCAATTGTGACATCTAATCCCCTTCGAATCTGAGTGACTTTGTCCTCAAAGTACTTTGCAAGACTGTTGCAGCACAAATTAGATGGCTGAGGCTTACGCTTCATCAAGCCAGGTTTTATAAGGCCATTTACTATTCTAAAGAGCTCTGCTGGACAGCTATTCGAGGACGCAATGGCTGTGGAGAAAAACCTACTTTTCGCCACTATCACCGACACGTGGTAGACATGATAGTGCACTCTAACTCATGTTCGGTCAGATTCACAGCCAGATTTACGCCACTTGCACTCTAGCCATTGACCTTCCTGTTTCATGGCCCGCAGCTCCATGGAGTACCAAGGAACTTTCTGGGCTCTACAAACATGCCGAGGGCACTTGGGAGCGATCATGTCAATAGCTGTGGTCATCTCCAGATTCCAGAGAGAGGTCAGAGCTTTGACAGGAGCACCAGACATGCCAACTGGAAAATCTCCCAGGGCGTTGAGGAATCGTTGAGATTCCACAAGTCTCCGGGAGTGGAGTGGGCCATCTCAATAGGTCCTAGCAGAGGCCTCTTTTCCAAGGTATGGAATGAAGGTCATTTCTGCATTTGTTGAGCTTGTATTTCTCCAGCTGGAACTGTTCCTACACAAACAGTCCCTGCTGGGTCTCCCCAGGTACCCCCAGGACATGGTTGTCCATGCTTTGATGTCCTGTTCAAGTGCAGGCTCCACATTGCAACGTGCTGTTCCAAGACTTTCAATGGCCAAGAATAAAGGTTCCTAGCCTTAGAGTCCCTGGTGCATCCATTTCATTGATACAATTTGGTGCCCTGACAAAATGGCTCTGTTAAAACAGAAGAAGGAGCCATGCACCCTTATTTACACCTTCTACCAGGATCACAATCTAGGTGCCCAAAATGTGGATAGAACAGCCTAACAGGGGGTATAGCCTCTTATGTTTCACTCTGGACTACGGACTGAGAGACCCAGAAGGGTTTCTATGTGTCATACTGGTAGACCAGTATGCCACTCAGTGCAGAAAGACCCTAAATGCGTTGCTCAATATGATGCTGAAGGGATCATTTGAAGAACTCCTTATAGAACTTTGCCCCTGTAATAAAGGGGAAATTCTTGGACATGTCCTTCTGGTATGTAACTTTTATACCAAAGCATGTAAAGAGCTCTTTTGCCCCCTTTTAAGTCAATGGCACTACCATTCTAATAGCATTTTGGCTAGCCTTCCAATGTGAAACCTATCTGCCAGCTAAATGTTTGATCTCAGCCTTCAAAAACTGTCCTAATTTCTAAGTTTAGCTATGAATTCTTTTTTTTTCATTTTTCCCTTTCCCAATGCAGTTCTATTTTTTTATAGAGTTTTTCTATACTTTTACTTCAAACTGATATTAATGTATTATTTTATGTGCCTATGTTAAGTTTTTGGGGTCTAGTAAATATTTTGAACCAAACACTGCATTCCAAGAAAACTGAGTACAGTTTATTTATTTACATTTTTATAACATTCTATACTTAATGGTTTCATAGCAGTTTACAATTAAAATATATCCATTAAAGCATCCCAAACAGTGCATATTCCTTAGAACAAAGATTCCCAAAACATTTGGTACGATACTCCCTTGCTACTTAATAAACCTTTGTGCACCTCACCCAATTTGCCAGACAGCACAGAAAGATCATAGGAAAGCCTGGGGCCTTGGTTTGTCTGACACTTGCTCTTGCAATGTTTCAGTTGTGTGAAATATTCAAAAATGTCCAAATGCCCACCTCAACACTTGTGCAGTGGGGTTTTTTCCCCCCAGGGAAAAAAATTAACCAAGAGAAAGCTCCAGACAAGGTAAGTAATATGTGCGAAAACTAAGGTTCAAGTCATATTCTGGGATTCCATCTGTGAATCCCAGGACAATCCCAATATAGTCCTGGGATAATCCTAGGTTTTAGACCCTGTCTGGACCCAATCTGCCTTGCCTCCCAGAAGTTCACATTATTTGGATGACTGTGTCTGGCTATGGCCTCATAGTCACCTTGACTCTTATAGCATAAATCTGTGAGTTTGAGGAACATACAGTGCAATGTGGCTAGGTCAACACATCCTGACAATGGCCTAGCTCAAAAAAAGACAGCTCAAAACAATTTTTTTAAAAAAAAATCAGATGTTTTGAAATTTTTCACACCCATTTTATTTTTCAGTTTTAAACCTTGTTTAAAATCTATTCAAAATAAGGGGTCCTTTCCATATTTTCCCCAACTGGGCTTAATGCAATTAAGTGAAAAACTTGTGCAATCCATCAATTGCAGTACATTTTTATTCTCCAGCCTGCCCCAGCCTATAGGCTCCTAGAGGATCATTGGTGGATTTTTAAAAAAAGAATGCATCAAAATTAGCTAATTGCTCAACTGCGTCACAGTCATTTCCCCCTACAATCCATCCAAATGTGCATTTCCGAGTTTTCCCCCATAAGGGAGGAAGAATTTCAAATTGCTTACCCATCTCCCCAATAACCAAAACATTTGAATTGTTTCAAGTGTCCTGATGAATCACCTGGGAGTTCCAATGAAACATGGAGTTTTAATTGAATTAGAACAAATTGCAAACTCCATACACCTCCTATAGAAACTAACAGAGAAAAACTTAGACCCTGCTGTCTTCACTTTTCCCTTTGGGGTGATCTCAGCAGTTGAAGAACGTGCCCACTGTAGTCTTGCCTCCGTCTTCCATGGCAGCAAGGGTCTCATGATGATTGTGCTAACCCTCAGATTGCTAAAGGTACCTCTTGTCCAGGGTGCTTTTTTGCACTTGACACATTGATATCACAGAAAAATGGCACCTCCTGATTCCAAAATGGCATCTTTTTCTGCAATGCCTCCCCTATCTATCCACCATCATGCTACCTCCATCGGAAAGTGAAGATGTGGCCTTTCCTTCAATAGAAATAAAAGACACAGGGGTTGAGATTCTATCACAGTTTGATGACATAAGTAGTAAAAATCTCAATATTCATGGAACTTTCATATAAATATGATTTCTATCCATGGAAATATGTCTATTAGAGAAATCATGTGCAAAAGTGCCCATTATCAGTTCTCTGGAAAGAAATGAAATAGATTCATCCAATACTATTTGATCTTCAAATTCCTTGTTAAGTCCCATTGTTAGTGACACTTCTAAATTTCATTCAATCTGCTGTTTCTGAGCAGCATGAAATATGTGCAGTGGATGAATCTTCATGTAATATTAACTCATGATTTATTTTTTGACAGTGGCATAGAGATTGAAGCATCAGGGTGGATGTCTCTCAGGGGAACCTTTGATTTGAAATCACCCTTTGATCTTCCCAAGCTACACTTTAACTCACTGCACCTCACTAGTCTTAACTCCCCCCCCCAAAAAAATCAGAAGCTATTTATTTGGCATGTGAAATAAGACATGGCTTATTTCTACGAAATCTTGATTTTTTCTCAAGCCACTCTTTAATTTTGAAGGCACCTTGAGTGGAGAGGCCAAACAAACCATAATTGAGCTTGTTGGACTGAAATAGAACACCAAACTGTAATTACAGAAAGTTATATTTGTAAGTTCTCAGCAAACACTCCATATCATACTTGGTTGTCAGAAGACTAAATATAGTTAGGCTCTCTGAAGGCGGTTTAAGTTTTCCACTAACCCAGGCTTTAACTAAATAAGTGGGAGTTTTTAATTTTGAGGTTTAAAAGCTTGTGTTTAGTCCTGGGAAAGATAGGTCCTATGATATATGACTGAAGCGAGACCATTTTTTCCTATAAAAACATTGCCCCAAGAGAGGACAGGAACATGCCTGAAGAGTGCAAATAGGAAAGTTTGGCTCTTGATCACTCTTCCCAGACCAGTTGGCTGTAACCTTTAAGTGGTTAGGGTAGAAATTATCATTGGACTGGAAGCACGATGATAGGACTCACCTCTCCGCAAGCTCTATCTTGCCATAAAGCTTGGTAGAAACCGTATACAACATCTTAAGTTTTCCTAAATGTACAAACTACTTCATTTAGCTCAATAGCTGCAGCCACCCCTAAGTTTTAATCCAACTTTTGTCCAGTTTGAGAGTGAGGGAATATATCAGCCAAGTTACAAGTCATTTTCTTTACACATTACCTAACCCAAATGTCAGTTTTCCAGGGTTAACAATGCCTAAAGAAACAGCTTGTCACTCTCCTGATGTGTTACACTGGACCACTGTGGTTGCATCATCAGAGCATGCCAAACAACACTTTACAGTCATGTGGCATGGTTAACAATCACAAATATAGCTGATCTCTCTAATGCTGTGCCAGTGCAGGGCATCAGACAGATATCTGATCTGACATAGGAAGGAAATAACACTGTTCGTGGTCTCAGGGAATGCAGAATCCCATAGAACTCCACACCTTGCTTCCCATGTCTTCCAGGAGTTACACTTATATCTTTACCAAGGCTTTCTGCTCATGGCCTACCTTGTGTGTATTTCTACCATATCCAAGGTACTCTAGAATGCATCTGAATGTGACTTTGTGAACACTGCTTAGAGCAATTGTATATATTAGTTTTGCCTTTCAAGAGTGGTTGGTCTACCAGATTAATTATGGTTTATTTTCCTCTTCATTCTTCTTGAACAGCACAATAAGTCATTCTGTGTTTTGTATTTCAAATATCTTCCACATCTAGGAACCATGTTTACTATTATGCTATGAGTCTCTTTTTTCAGAGAATGATTTTTGAGTGTGAAATCAGTCATTAATCTAAAGTGAAAGAATTATGAATTTATTTTAATCTTCCTTATGCCCTGGTAGTTTTAAAAATATAACTCATTATCTTAGCTGAGGTTTTGCTATTTTGTAGCTTGAAATTCTTGAAATTATCACAAAAGTTATGCACAACTTTTTATATCTTGGCTACTGCTGTACCTCTGGCTGGGATTTGGAACACAAAGATGTTTCTATTAAGTGGGCACTTGTTGTGGTGAAGCTGTGCTATTTGTATTGCTTTTATTTATTTATTTATTTATTTATTTATTTATTTATTTATTTATTTATTTATTTATTTATTTATATTCCTTCATCTAAAGAATTAGCCTCTGATCTGAAATTCCTAGTTTACAATCACAATGTGTCATGACCTATTGCTTGCATATGAAACTTGATGCCCCTACTCAGCCTTTGTGCACCAATGAAATTTTCACCATGTTTGGGGAGTGACTTTGGATACCCAGTAATGCAAAGTGACAGCTGAAACCTTGTACTTACTATCATATTCAGCCATAATGCATTTAGCATCCATTTTTATTTGAATCTGTGAACTTCTGGCTGCCAGACGGTGCTATAGGGCAAATGTTACCACTGGCAGGTGGCACTGCCTTCATGCTATGGTACCTATTTATACCCAAGACCAATTTTGCTCTTTGCCTTTTTATCCTTCTCTCATAAATATACAAAAATTACTTTCCCTAGGAGTATTCTTTCTACAGAGGGCTGAGCATATGCCCGAAGAACAGCTTCTTTCCCATCAATCCTGATGTTGATGGGCCATCACAGAATAATGTCCAAACATGAGATATTCCACCGTGTTCTTTTTTATTTTATTTTTTATAAACCCTCTGAATTTCTCATTGAAAATTTTGGCGGTCAGCCACCATTTGAAAGTGAGGAAAACATCTTGATTTAACATCTGAGCAAGGCTTTTTCTTTTTTTAAAAAATTATTCTTTCATTTGTTCATTTAAATCTGTAAACAATTGGACCATATGTACTGTGACGGAAACATGAAGGCTTGTGACAGAATACTATTTAAGGAAACGGATGCTTAATTGCTTCTCTTGATTAGCTGAAAATGACTATATGTGCTCAATTCACAATCTCTGTTAATATAAACAGATGGACAGATCTTCAGTAGAAAAATCAAATCTCTCTTTCCCTTTTACACATACATATGTAATTGATCAAGCAAAAAGTTAAATTGATAGATTGAAAACACTTTGATTATCTAAAAAGAATCATTCAGTTAATAAGTAGGCAAATCTTAAAATCTTTTTATAGAATAGGTGGTAATACAAAGAACCGATAATAACATTTGTAGGCAGCACCTAAAAATTAGAGATATGGTACACTTGTTCTTGTCGAACTTAGTTCGCAGCAAATAGGAAGCGTTTAAAGTGTTTCCTATCAAATTGAACAAGCCTAATGTTTACTGGGCCTGATCTGAGGCCTCTTCACACTACCGCTAAAATGCTGTAGAGTGCTTCAGCCTGAACGTATCTTAAGACACTTTCCCATCCGCGTTGTGAGTGCGTCCTTTACTGGCCCACATGTGGATGGGAAAGTGCCTTAGACGTGTTCAGGCCGAATGGCCGTCCCGGGACCCACAAGTCCTCCCCCCCCCCAGGCCTTCCCCCCATTGGCTCCTGTGGGGCCAGATCAGCCACACTTTTGTGCTCTGAAAACCAATCACTTCTACGGCACATTGGGATGGGTGGGGCGGGTTGGAATGGATCCGGCCTCCCCAGAAGAGCAAATGCCCAATCCCAGTGCATCGTAGACACATTTGAAAAGACCTAATGTGAAAAGGCCTCTGGAAGATGGGAGGCACGCAGAAGGCTGCCACCCATGTCCAGGACTACTGGGTGTGTGTGTGTCATTCAGCAGTTTACTGTAGCATGCCACTGAAAAGCACTCCCCAGAGGCCCTAAGGCTAGGAACTTTTCAAATCGCACAAGCTTTACAGACACGGTATGAGCTAATCTGGATCAATGCCATCAGTGCAGATGGCACTGATCCTGCCCGCACCTCCCTGCAGTCTGGGTTAGTGGCCCAGCCTAATCTGGACCCACTGATCTAGATAGCAGGTAAGTAAATGCAGAAAGGGTCTAGGATTCCTACCCAAAAACTCTGTAATTAGTCATATATGGTACTGCCTCCAGTATCATTTCTAGGCATGAATACAGACCTCATATTAAATATTTGATCACTTCTCACTTTTCTTCCAATGAATTGTTTTCCCACCCCAATACCACTTCTTTCTCTCAAAGGCCCTTTTTGCAATCAGTGTTATTCCAGATTGCATTCCAGAATAGAGGCCTGCTGTCCATATGCTAGCACAGACTACAGCAGATCCTGAGTGGGGCCTGGTGTAATCTGTAGCACCTTTTGGAAAGGAGGCCCCTATTCTGGAATATAATCTGGAACAAGACCCAATAACATGTCCTTTTGTGTTAAATTAGATTAGTAGGGAGTCAGTACTTCAGCACTACTCAATGAGTTTCACAGTGCTAGAGATTTTAACCCTAGCTTACCAGGTCTCAGTTAAACCTGCTGACCATTTCTCCGAACTGTTGTTAAAAAAAATAATATTGCTGATCATTTCACTAGAAATTGAATTTTTAGCCTGTGCAAGAATATTCATACAGTACACTTTTAATCACATCAGCCACAAAATCCATCAACAGTTGGTTAGTGTGGGAATGAAGAAATTCTGAATACAATGATGTATCATCACAATTCTGTTTTACTATGTATTTCTTGAGGAAACAGGATAAAGGAGAGGTGAAACAACATGACTCTTATTTTGCTTTTCTTGGCTGAGTCTTTTACGTTTGTTATAAACCACCTTTATTTGTGCTTATAATAAGCAAAACATACAGAACATGTAACAAATTTGTACAGATCAGCTTTAAATATAAGATATGCTTTGCCTCTAGAGGCAAGATTTTCTATATCTTGAATTCATTTTTAAAGACAGATGGTACTTCCATACAGTCAAAGCAGGCAGTAACCTAGATCTTCAACAATTGATCCGCTGAAGGATAGAAAATACTCTTTGCATCATTATTAGTTGGCAATTTAACAACCTTTTTATCAGAACTCAGGTGAAATTGTGCATTTGTATCTATTATTACTTTTTACTTTGATACCAACCCCAATGAACACAAAGATCCTAGTATCTTTTAACTATTCTTGTACTTTTTAAAACTGCATTTTAAAACTTGTTTTGTTTTTAAACTTGATATTGCATTTTTAAACTTGATATTGTTTTTATACGTCTGTTCTTAAATGCTGTGAGCCGCCCAGAGAGCCGTGGGTATGTGGCGGCATATAAATGTAAATATAAATAAATAGAAAGATCCTAGTATCATGAAGTGCTGTGTTGGGGTACAATATTCAGCATCTAAAGACAGTGGTAGTTGATCAACTCAGCAAGCTAAATTCATGTCTTATTTTTGTAGACTAAACATACAAAATTTTAAAAAGGTACAAGAATATTACACAATGCCGATTTTGAATCACAGTCATGTAGTGTATAAGTTGACTCACAAATAAGTTGACGCACATGCCTATCAAAGGATAGACATGCAAAACTAAAATATGAAGACTGATTAATATTTTTAATATTTTTGTTTTAATCTGGTATTTAGATTACAATACAGAAACGTGGAAATAAAACTAATCCATCTCATAGTCTCTTCTACTTTGTTTGAAAACAGTATTCGCATTATTGTTCCTATTAAATAAAATGGTAACTTATCTCTCTTACAAATAATATTTTGCCAAGCAAATGAAAAGGAGCCATTTATAATACATGAATATTAGCATCCTTAATAGATCACTGCTGTGCAAGCACTATTTTATTTGAAGTAGCATTTTAAAAACAATTTTAGAAGCATGCTAATACCATTAATATTGGTCCTTGCAATCTTCCAAAAGTAGATATCATTATTTTTCTTACCTCTAAATTTACGGTCCCAGCTACCTAAGATAATTTTGAACATCTGTTCTTGACTCTGAAATTAGCTACATGTTTTTCCTCAGTTGATTGACAGTACTCATTAACATGAATGTAAAGCTTTAATATTTAAAATCTGCATTTTATTAAAATTTAATGTAAGGTCATAGGTAATGTCCATGTGTGAGCGATAGAAATGGAAGGAGGAGATAGCACAGGAATCCATTTCAATTACTTCTCCTCCTAATTGCAAATGACTTCAAAGATTGAGGCTCTCTTCCTCCTACATGACCTTAGTGCATACGCTAGACTTCATTAGGGAACACCTTTTTTGTACTTGTCAGCAATCTCATTCTAGTCTGGGTGGTCAGAATGGGAACAGAATCCATGTAGAATTCAGTGAGGCTAGAAATAAGTGATCTTTAGGAATTGTCTAGGAAGCAACATCTGGGTAACGTAGCTCAAGCTGGTGGCAAGGTCGAGCCTTCATGCTATGCTAGTAAAAGAAAAGAAAGTATTGTGCATCTGTCATGTAGCTTTGTGGTTAAAATGTGGACAATGTCAAGAGCTACACTAAATCTTAGAATTTTGGTTTTGAAAAGAAAAAAAAAAGCTCTGAGAGGTTTTACCAAAATGGGGGGGTGGAGGGTTGTTTGTTACACAACAGTACGAGAGGAAAGTTCTAGAAAGTTTTTGAGGATGTCTAGCTCAAATTTTAACATTGTTAGAAAGTTATATCAACAGGTTAGTATATCTGGGACCTGTTGGACTAAAGCTTGCTCTACTCTGATATTGAGAACAGTAGTGTATTGTGACATAGTCAGTTACCATTTGTTTAACAAATTCAATATTTCATAACTATATTTACTTTTTAAAAAAATTAAGTTTATTAAAAACAGTAAATACAAACCCCGAATAAGAAACATACAAATTAGATTATATCTATAGAGTGATACAAATGACATATAAAACAAAGGCATATATACATATAGTTCAATTATTAACCCTACGGCACAAAATGGATAAGGGGATCAACAAGGTCAGACAAGTGGGGCGTTCACAAAAAAAGGTTGCCAGACCATGAGGTAACCCAAGTCCTGTGAATAACCTTGCATTTTTTCATACGTAGTAGCAACATATTCCAGTTTGGCAATTTGCCAAAGTTTGTTGTACCATTTTGGAACAGATATTATACTAAAGTTCTTCCAGCCTTGGGCTATTATTTGCCTCACTGCTGTTAAAATGAAGTCAAGTAGTAAACTTTTTGGTTTATTCAGTTTGTTCGTATCAGATACGTATCTATTTGTATCAGATACATATTCATTCATATTTGATATGTATCGAATGTTTGTACGAATACGTACAAATAGATTCATATCAAATAGAATTTTACCACATTTGAATGCAATCTATTCACACAAATATGGAATCATTTCGAATTGACTGTCAAAAAAACATCCAGGCATATCCCTAACTATTTCTCTTTCACTGGTGATCTTTTGCTTATTCAATGCCATTTTGCAATAATTTCTCAAAATAAAATATTAAAATTGTACATTCTTTACTATTTTTTTTAAATGCAAATTTTAAATGTAAAACATGTATTTTTGTATGCATTTTTTCATTAAGTTAGGGTTAGGTTTGGGTTAGGGTTAGGGTTAGGGTTACAGTTAGGGTTAGGGTTACAGTTAGGGTTAGGGTTGGTTAGGGAATTGCATTCATACCTGCAAGTAACTTTGCGCATTGGGCTGATACATTTTCAGATGTGACTAAATTCCTCTTCTACATTTAATTTTAAGTTCCTTTGATAATTTCCTTGACTGGGAGCCTGAAAGGCTCTCATGAATGTGCATAAGCTTTGAGAAAGTAATATCATTTTTCCTTCTGTCCACTAATAACCATGATTCATTGAAACCTGTTTCCGAGAACATCTAGCTAAAGGAACGTTTAGAAGCCTGACTCTTCAGTTAATTGCCATTGCTCTTTAGACTACATCATTATTAACAGTTTTAAAGTGAGGTATCCACTCTGTATAACAGCTGAATGGCAGGGGATTGCCCTTGAGAAATAGGTTTAAGGCTTTTACACTCTCCTTGGACCTGATCAATAACATATGCTCTTTCCCAATATTGTTAACAACTCATGAAATTCACTCTTAAAAGCAACATCCTTGTAGACTCAATGACATGGAGTGTTAGACCACAATAGATCATAGCATTTCTGCACTTACCATGTTGACCCAATCCAGCAGGACCGTTGGACCTTATTTCAGTCCCAGAACAAGCCTTCTGCACATGAAAGACTGTTTTGGGACAGTCCCTGCACAAGTTTAGAAGATCGCACAGTCTCCAGAACTAGTTTCAAGGTTCTCCAATGACTATGAACTAAAGTTTCTATCAATGAAGCCCCTGGGAACCCATTTTGTGGCACAATTTTATGCACCTTTAAAATGTGTTCCCCAGATTAACTGCTGCATGGAGGTATGTACCCTTCTGCACACCTTCTTGGGCTGTTATAGTAGCCCCTAGACCAGCAGTAGACCTTTTTTTAAAGGATCTACTAAAATCATGGTTTAGTGGCCATTTTGACCACCCAAACAAAGCTATGCTGCATCTAATGCAGACACAGCATGCTACCGAAGGGCATGACTTTCTTATAACCTGCACCAGTGTGCAGAAATGAGCCCTCTGGATACTGTAGTCTCTGTTCTCAAAGTTTTGCATGTGGTCATTAAAGAAGCAGTTTATAAAGCATTTAAGCAGTTTTCAAATGACTATGGGGCAAACATATCAAGGGCCAAAACATCTGTTCCGCACCAGCCCTGGTGTCCTCACTCTTTGAAGCTGGGGTATCTTCAAAGCTTTAAAATTCCCAAGTAAGGATGTGCAGAAATGGGTGTTTGTGCATTCAATTCATAGCAAATTGAATTTTAGAAAATTCATATTTGTTTGAATAGATCCCCTTCGAATGTGGTAGGATTCTATTCAATACAAATATATTCATACAAATTCATACAAATATCCAATCTGACCGAATACATATCGGATATATACCTAATATGTATCCGACATGAATGCATACATATCTGATACATATCAGATATGTATCCCATAACATATCCACTCTGAAAGTGTCAAATCTGACCTGAATCCACTTCTAGTCCACTCTCAATCCATGTCAAATGCAATCTGGGATCCTTTGCAGATGTGATTGGCGCAGCTGCTTTCCCACCTCCCCAGTTCAATGAATGTTTGAACAATGTCCGAACTATTCATACAAACTTGTTTTCTTATTTAGCCAAAGACTGCAGCAAAGAGGTGCATCTTCACAGCTCTCCTGAACACAAAGGTGTAGAAAGTAAAGTGTAGGAAGGACTCCTCAGGTGAGTGTCCCATACATGCAGGCACCCCAGGCATATAGATATCTCAGCCCTGGGTCCTCCACAGGACATATGTCAGTGCCTATATAGGTTCAGTCTTACTCAGAACATCCATAGTTTATCTGAAGGACCATTTAGACTGTTAGTAGTACTTTATCTACACATTGAATGTATGTATGGGTTTAATGCAATTTGATTTATTTCAACAGAAGATTACTTACCATAATTTGAAATATTTTACTCTGTAGGCAAATGATTCATTTTCTGGCATCCTGTAAGATATAACCCCAGCACTGCAAGCATAATAAGTATGTATGCTTCAGAACTGTAGGAAACAGAAACTTAATACCACCAGCATATTTACAGTTATGTGCTACTTAATGAAAAGCTGTATTTGATCTCTATAAAGTTCCCCGACTTTGAAATGACACTAGACAAATCTTTATGGAGAAAAGATTTGTGAACAGCATACTCTTCCTCTTGGAGGGTACTTGCATTTAGTACTCCCACCAACATTCTTGAACATTCATGTGCAACTAAGGTAAATAATTTTTTGTTGTATTAAGACAGGAAAGAGATAAAAGGAAAGGTCTTTCAACCATGTGCCCTCAAATTAATTTAACAATGTAATGGGCTCTGAAATAACACCATTTTAACCAAGGGAACTCGTTAAACAATTTCAGAAATGCATAATCATTATTTTGCTTAGTCAGATGTTTCCTCAGAGGAGATTTCATTCATTTTAACTGCAAAATGCACACGATGAATAAGACTATTTAAATTTACTTTATTTATTTATTTATTTACATTTTACCACTGATTGGGCTTTGTGTGGAGAAAATTAAGTCACAAAAGAAGAAAAACCTTGTCAGCATTTTCTTCCCAGAGCAAGGCTTCTTCTTCTTCACATTCTAGTGCAGACTACAGCAAACCCCATGGCTAAAACTGATTCTTGCAAAGTAAGCAAAATTATCCAAAGACCTATTGGAAGAGCTGTTTAATATCTGTTCTCTCAACTGCCATATTCTATCTATAACCACCAGATTTCAAGGTTGGGTGATCTGAGTTCATTATTTATTTATTTATTTATAATTCAGCCCCACCCTATGGCCGAAGCTCTCAGCCCAGATAACAATAAAATAATTATAAAAGCAGATGAAACAGAGAATGATCCATCAGTGCCACTGTGTCCAAAGCTGGAAGTTCTATCTCCTCACTGCTGCAATTGGCCACCTTTGCAGAGCATCATGTTTGAGCAGGGGCATATTATGGCTGATCACATCAGCACCTGTGATCAAACACCCTGCTTGCAAAACTCTATGACTGGATGTCAACCCCAGGGATCAGTGGTCTGGTCACGGCAGAGGTAAGCAATTGATCACAGCCACCACGGCCACCACTGCCACCACACCCAGGTGATTGCCACCTTCCCTACCCACCAACTGCAGGAAACCAGTAGAAGAGCAAATGGTCACTCCGCTGAATGCTTCAGGTAAGCTTTTGGTTAACGTTGGTAAACGTGTGGAGCACGATTTAATGCTTCACACCTAATCAACAATTAGTGAATGTGACGATTTCAGGGAAAGGCTGCAGCCACGTGCTTGTTTTGCAGGCAGCCTGATTGACAGGAGGGGTGGAACAGAGTCGGAGCCCACCAGAATCCACCAATGAGAGCAGCTGGATCATTGTGGATAAAAGGCAGCAGCTCGGGGCTCTCAATGTCTCTCGTCCTGCAACTGGAGCAAGAGAGGGATGACGGAGGGTTGTGCTTCTCCCTCCAGACTTCTATGCCTGCAAAGTCTCGGAGCAGAGGGACAGGGTAGAAGAGAGTTCTTGCCTCTCTAGGGGAGGAAGATCTGGGCACATAGCTTGGGGCTAGACAGGCACGCTGGAAGACTGTTGAGCTCGGAGCTGAGCAAGACAGGAAACTTGAAGGCAGTTTGCATTGGCCATGAGGCAAACACTACTGTGTGGGGAGAGTAATCACACTGCATGGTAGTGGGAATCTTTTATTTGGAATTTAATTTAAGCTGCTAGCTTTTGCTCAAGCTCTTTATAGGGAACCAGTTATTTATTTAACAGCTACCATTTATTCAAGCAACTCAAAGACTTTGGACTTATTTTTACTTTGCTTCTGCAAACTACTTATTTGTATTAATAAATATTTATTGTTTAGTTCACACTAGTGTTTATGTGCTGCTTTAAGGGAAAGTCTATTTATAGATGTGTAAAGTAGGATGCTGGTATGGGCATATCGTTCAGTTCATATACTGACTCCATGCCCATTTTAGGCAGTTGGGTTGTGGTGCTTGGCAGCCACTTCCTTACTGTGCAGCTCTGCGGAGGGCGAGTTGGGCCAAGTCCTTCTGGGGAGGGTAGGCATGCTTGGAGGCTGTAACGACCTCCTCAGTGTGAATGCTCTTCACAAGATGTCCACTAATTGTTGACTACCAGCCTAAGTGCAAATAGGCCTCTGGATAGCCCATATATTGATGGCCTCAATGAGGTTGCTGCCATACAATTTGGATATAAGGGTATATCTGATTTGGAGTGAGAAAATATTTCTTGCTGACTCTAATTTTAGCTTGTCTGTTCTTGATATTAGGTGCTTGGAGGATACTTTCTTATGTCTTTATGTATTTTCCATTTGGCAGCTTAATTCCTTCTTTATTTACTTGTTTTTGTCAATTAATGGTTACTGCTACACATCTCTCTAGTCCACACTATACTAATTAGTAGTACATGTGCTGATTTTCTATACAGTTTCAAATTATCCATACAAAGAAGGTTTATTGATAATTTCTTGGAATCATGATACCCTTGGCCTTCCCCTCCCTTAAAATCAATGACAGTGGTATTTGAAAAAAAAAACCTTAGTAATGGTGAGAGTGAAAATATCTCTCTTTGGGTTTTCACCTGGCCATCTCCTTACCATTCAGTGTCAGCTAAATCTTCCCTACTTTCATTGCCATCTTAACAAACATTTTGATTTTGTTACTCTTATAATCTATAAACATTTCAATTATGTAGTACCAAGTCGATCTACTTGCAAATATTATAAGCTGCATATAAAGTGGTTTTCCTTCATTTACAATTCTCCAGAATAATTTTATTTATTAGCAGTTGATCTTTTATGCTTCTCATTTTCCATTGGTTTCTTTTCTTTTCTGTTGGTATCAAATTGTTTTTTTCCTAAATGATCTTGCATTGTATCTGATATTATTACTGCCAAGATAATAAGCATTATTTGGAGACACATTATTGGTTGGTGGTTGATTGTTATTGCAGCCTCTTCAAGATCTTTCATTATAAGTTTTGCCAATTGTTATCTATTCAAAGTTTCTCTTCCTTCTAACATTCTATTAATGTCATACCTTGCTCTTTCATACAGATGTGTTAGTTGTTTGCAAGCGTGCCATACAATTTTTATCTTCTTGACTTGTTTATTGGCTTTGAGCTTGAGGCAAAGACTCTACTGAACTTTTTCAGTTAAAATATAGAGTTTGGGATATATTTGAAGTCTCTACTGAAAAGTAACAGGAAAAGGAAAAGTAGCTGGAACTTGGCATAGGAGTTTTGAGGAATGATTGTTAGTGCTCTGATGAGTTTATGGGGGTGAATCTGTAGTATTTGGAGAGTCTGTTTGGCTGTTTTAGCTCTTGGAGAGAGACTAGTTTCTAATGCTGAGTCCAGAGCCTTTTTCTTGCATTTATTTATTTATTACTTTGAGAAAATTAGTTACAATATTTGAAAAATATAGAATAATTTAATTTAACATAAAACAATGTAAATTTACAGTTCAACTATATAATAAAATATTAAAAGTAATTGTATAATTGGTGAATAAGTAATAAATTATTGTTCACAATAAATGCACAATTCAACATACAATAAAAAATATATAAATAAATTCCGTGTTTAGCAAGCTGTCTCCCTAAATAATTAGTTACCTGCATATTCCGGTGTATAAGATGACTGGCTGTATAAGACGTCCCCCAACTTTTCCAGTTAAAATATAGAGTTTGGGATATACTCGCTGTATAAGAAGATGACGCCTGGAGTATAAGGTGACCCCCGACTTTTGAGAAGATCTTCCTGGGTTAAAAAGTAGTCTTATATGCCAGAATATACTGTACTTATTTTATATTTATTAGTGTAGAAACATGAACTTTCTTTAAAATATAAAATTAAAATTCCAGGTTTCTATGTATACTGTAATTTTTTAAAAATTGCTGTAGATGGCACAAAAGCTTGTCCTAAGGTAGAGATAATATTAATAATAGTTTGGCATGACCCAGTAAAGGATTTTTTTTTCAGATATGCCATTGAATACAGAGCTGAAAATAAAGTTATGCCAATTACTAATAGTGGGTTTATTTTTATCCTTTGTTGGCTATTATTTTTGCTGCTATTAATTACAAATCCATCAGTGTTTGTAAATTTTAACCAGGTACTGATGAAAAGGGGTAGTACTAGGATGCCACTTCAGTTCTTTTTTAATTGCACTAAAGACATTGATAATTGTTGGCACAGCTTTCATTTGCATTGTCATTATCATCATTATTATTACAGTATTGTTATTGGTAAATGGATATTAAATTAGCCTTCATGGTCCTTGAATATTTGCTTACGGTTTTGGTTTTAAAATTCTACCTTAGTCCTAGGTTATGTTAGTCTAATATGGCTGTACATGGCATTTTTTTTAAAAAAGAACTTTATTGTGCTGGTTTTGCTTATACATTGAGGCATGATTGGATTTTGTCTTAGTGTGATTATATAGCATCAGCTTAGGATTTGGACAAAGGAAGCCTCTGCATCTAAAATCAACATAATCTTCTATGTTAGAAGATTTGGCTATAGTTGATTGAGACATGATTGAAAGTGATTGCTCTAAGATGCTTATGTCTGGCATCACAGAAGAGGCAAAATATTATTTAGCATATGCATATGTCAGTGTATCTGGTCCTGGGGTCTAGAAGGGCCTGTGCATGTGGATCTGAGAAAAGGAAGAAAATGCCCAGAGAAGCATATGTACTTGCTGCCTAAAAAGAGTCAGACCACTGCTTTAATTAGGGTTAGGGTCATCAAGTTTTGTGGGGTCCTAAAGTGGCACGCAGCTAAGCTGCTCCATTTTGAAGTCTGTATATGAATGAATGAAAATCAAGCACTTTGTTTTGCTGTTGAACAACCATTTGTTTGGCTTGATGGTTAGCTGTTTAATTGAACAAACAACTGTTTGCAGTTGATTTCTAATGAGTGCAAAAACAAAAATACCATTCTTTTCAGTGAAACAAGTTATTTTCAAGGGCAACTTCACAGTAGGGATGTCCATGAATATCCAGAGGAATGTGGACATTCAAATTTGAATCAAATGTCTCCAAATTTAATATTCAACTGACTTTTGGAATCTTTTGACTCATTCGTATGAATTATTTGGACATTTGCATGTGTACGGTTACATACGCATTACATACGTATCTGTATGCATCTTATTCGTATCTGCACGCATTTGTATGGATATGTACTGGAGAAAAACAGGATGCATACGGGATAAAAATGGGATACAGACATTTGAATGTTAAACTTTTGAATTGATTCAAATCTTCGGATATTCAATTCAAATTGAATCTCAAAAATTGCATTCATGCACACCTCTATTTTACAGCAAACACAAACTGTTCAATGAAATAGTTGTTGCTTGCAAATAGGAAGAGACTGGTTTGGTTCAATCAAAATTCCTGATACTTGAACAGCTTTGAACATGAACTATTCAGTCAAACTTTTGAACACAAACCAGACCTTGCATAAGTCTAATAATTATGCATCACAGCAACAGAGACATCCACTTGTGCATAAGATGAAAGCACAGTGAAATGTCAGAACCGTAATTCTTTCTTTGGGCCTATCTGCATTTGCTTCTCATAGTCCAGAACAGTAGGGCAGAAATAGAGTGATGACACTGGAACAGATCAAAGCCATCTCCACAGCCACAGCATATTCTAGTCCAGCCTAAGTGCCTGCTCCAAAGCTTGTCTGAGCTTCAGAGTAGGCATGCATTAGCCACTGGTGAAGGATGGGGCCCCCTGTCAAATGGAATACACAGGCATGCACCTTCTGCTCACCTCCATGTTCCAGACTAGGCCCTGTTAATTGAGTCCATCAGTCAATTTGATTGAAAATTGACTTTCAAATAGAAATCCACTGGGCAAACTCATAAGAATTCACTCAAGGATATGTGTGAGTCAAATTTTCAGCCAAATGTATATGTTCAGGAGGGTGGTGAAGACACACTTATTTTACTCTGGCCTTCATCTAAATGGCACACTGTCCCTTCCCACCTCCAGACACTGTTGTTTTAATATATGCTTTTATCTGTTTTAATATATGCCTGATTTTAAATGTTGTTACCCGCCCTGAGACCTTTGGGTATAGGGTGGGATAAAAATAAAAATAATAAATAAATAAATACCAGGTGCTAGTTATGTACAATCGCTATTATACTAGCAGGGATCACCCTGCTGCAAAGAAAGCTGTGTTTGCCAATTATTGCGACAGTGACTGGCTAATGTGGCACACAACTCCAGCTGTGCAGCCCCACCCCATGCACTCTTCACCAGGAAGAGATGGAGTGAAGTGCCCCTCCTGATGCAGCATGATATATAAGTCCCATTTCTTTGCTTAGGAACCCCTCTTATGCTGTACAAAGAAGAACCCAGAATTTCAGGATCTATTTCTAATAAAGGTTGCATCCATACCTTGAGGACTGCAGCAGCTTACTGGGAGAAGAGCATACTCCTGCTCCAGAGATTAGATGTTTGATGTCTTTAGACTATGCATTCTATTTCTGACCTATTTGTAATTGGAGAATAAAAGTTCCCCAGTTTTGAAGATGAAGCATGGCAGATTTTTTCCATTGTGTCGGAATGGTATGGTGACTGCTAGGGATGTGCATGAATATTTGTAAGATTCAATATTCATATGAATTTGTATGAATTCAGACATTTGTATATGAACGAAATGTTACGACATTTGCACATTGACATTTGTATTTGTATGAATGTTTCAGAACATTCATACGAAGCTTCGGGACATTTGTGAAATGGCGAGGTGGGAAAGCAGCTGCACCAGTCACATCTACAACAAATCCAGACTGCATTCAACATGAATTGAGAATGGATTAAAAGTGGATTCAGGTCAAATTCATATTAATACATTTGTAACAAATAGAAACCTACCACATTCAAAGATGACCTATTCAAATGAATACCAATTTTCTTACATTCTTTTCCATACAGATCAAAAAAAAAAAAAGTGTGCAACCCTAGTGACTGCAAGACTACCATAGGGCAGTGGCTGCCTTCAGAGTTCTTTCTCCCACTCTGCAGCAGGTTCTTGCCAGCCCTCAAAGCCTGGAGCACTATAGATATGCTGCATATTTGAGAAAATTCTGGAAAATGCAATTGAATGAACTCATGCATCCCTAACTCAATAAAAGGTTAGAAAGTTATATAAAAAAGATGTTGTTGTTTGACTTAATGAAAACATGGGGGAGAAAAGGAAAGACAGATTGACTCTTGCACTATCAATAAATGGTGAAGGATTAATAAAATACTATCCAAGTAAATCATGCAGGAAGGAAGCAGATCAATTGCTACGCTTAGCTGATGCAACTGAACAGTCTGATTAATAAGATGAAGTGCTGGTGAACGATCAGCAGCAAGAACAAAATATAGCCTGCAGATATATTGAGGTCATGATAGCCCTGTACAAAAGCTACAGGCAGGATTGCCAGCATAAGGCAAACACCCCTACTAATATATTTGCATGTGAAAAGGGTGCCAACAAGCAAAGATCACACAAGCAAATTTCTAGACATTACGTTGCAAATGTCGCACAAGAAATATAGCTGTCTGATTGATATGCAGAAGGTCTGCCAGAGCGATGACGGCCAAAGGAAGTTCAAAGTCACAAGAACTGTTGCTGTCAGCCTCCTGTTAAAATGTACAATTGCTTGCTATTCTTCCTTTGCTTAAAGACAACTATTACTAACTTTACCCTAGGCAAATTGTTCAATGTAGCTTATTATCATTATAAAGTATTCTAATAGATTAGCTTCTCCATATTGTGTTCTCCATGGAAAGAGTATGTTTGAGACAGCCTACTGGCAAGACTTTTGAAGACATTTATTTACCCCCACTAGCAATTACCAGGCAGCTTGTTTTCAAGAATTAAAAAAGTCCCTAAATTGCACACTTGCACATTTTTTGTCTCCTGATTTATTCATTGGGGGGTGGGGGTGAGAAACACCCTGGAAAGAAGTGAGTAGTATCTAATTAATATCTACTAATGCCCAACTAATGTCAAGCATGACTCCAATTTATAACCAAACTCTATTTTTACATTGAAAAATTCAATTACATTTACTGACTCCCTTTGAAATGCTACATTATTTATACTGGCAAACTTTCCAAGTCTCTCTGTATATTTATTAACATTCTTCCTAGAGTACAAAATCACATATACAGTACAGATCACTGTGTTGTTCTTCATCATCTTTTTTTAAAAAAATAAGTATTTTGAAGTGATATTTACATCTGCTTGGATAAGAAGGGAAGGACTCCCTCATTCAAGCAGATCCAAAAGACCAAACATAACCAGCAGTTATCTTGCCCCCCCCCCGCTTTGATTCTCCAGGCAAAACAAGGTAACCTTGACATTTCTTTTCCTCCCTCCTCTCCCTCCCTTCCTTCCTGTTTTTCCTCTTTCATACTCATTCGTTCCTTCCCTCCTTCTCCTCCTTCTCTCTCGCTCTCACCCACACACTTCACTCTCAGTGAACACATCAACAATTTTGAGCTGTGAAGAGGTTCAATTGCCACCTTGGTGACTCACTTATAATGCACAAATCATTCTCCAGGATAGCTTGAGGACATGACAATGACAGAGAGACATCTGTTGGGTGGATGGGATAAGAAAAAAAAAGAAGTTATTCACAGCTGGCACATTAGCCATGCTGGCCACTAGGCCACCGCCGTGTCCTAGGCCTACAGCTTCTTCCCCCTCCTTTCTGCCTGCTCCCTGCTGTCAGCTGCCAAAAGATATCTGTTCTCACCCTTTGCTGAATGAAAAGGTGCTAATGCATGACTTCAGGATATGACAGAACATACAGTACTTACAAGTGTTTGGAGATGCAGCCAGCCTGACCATGGGGGGGGGGGGATGACTAAAGACAGATATTTTTCTTGTGTATGTGTGTGTGCGCGTGTGCAGTTTAGGGACGGATGGACGGAGACACACACACACACACACTGGCAGATACATGTCTGTGTAAGATTATAAAGAGTGAATAAAGGGAAACAGATAAATTTAGTCAGAAAGGGCTTCCAGCTGTACTTCTAAAGAAAAATAATTTTATTACAGGAATACACACACATGTCATAAATTCTCAATCTATGTAAAAAAGAAAATATTTTGGATCATATTTGGTAGATCTTTGTCCTTATAATGCATGGTAGTCCATTAAACATGATCCGTAGATGGGCAATTGATTCATGAAAGACTGAATATTATTTCAAATTACTCATTTTATTTGTAGACAGAATGTTAGATTAGCTCTAAACAAAGAGGCAACTATGTGGTGACCAATCAAGTATGCCAGACATGGACCAGATATTTGAGGCCTACCCAGTTTTGGATTAATTTAAATCCATTTGAATAGATTGTTTCTGCATTCAAATAGACTGCAACAGAATTCCAAGTAATCAAGCTTTGTGCCTTTTATACTGTACTTTCTGTTCAAGTGGACACTCCATACAGTTTTGCATTTTCATGACCATGCATTTGTTCTGGTGAATGTGCATGCTGCAGGTTGAATTAATTACCAAATCCTCCACATTATGCTTGTCTGACCACTCAAAATGTCAGATTGGCAGGCAGGCAGACCATCCACAGAAAGGACACTTTTCTCCCTCCCACACTGCTTTCTAAGTGCCTCAAACAAATAATAGATATGGGACTGGATGGGAAAAGTCAGATGCTGCTCCTCAGTTATAAAGCAGTTATAACTCCTAACTGCTTTATTATTGCACGTGAAGGTACCCACTATTACAAATTTTCAGACATAATCACCTTAAAATTTACTCTGATGGCAACCATTTGAGGTGGGCACTGGGCATGTAATTTATTTAATTTTTCATTTAAACTCTTTGCTTTTGCGCCCACCATGCCACATTAGACCCAGACTGCTTATCATTGCCTTTAGCAAAATCCACAAAGCTCAAATGGGCTGCACAAAAACAAGGCCTGGAACACAATGAATACACATCACAACTCACCAAAAGCCACTAATGTGTGGAAGTATGTACATCATCATAATCAGCAGCAGCAGCCATCCTACTCCCAGAAACAGAATCTCCTCTAATGCAAACAGTTAAAAACTATTTTGCAAAAGGCAGACCAGGCCTGAGTTTCTACAGCAGCCATTCTGTAGTCATAGGATCAACCAGACTGCCCAGGTCCATGAGGAGAAGTGCTGGAAATGACCGTGGGATTAACACAGGGTGCTTTCACACCGGCTCTAAAAGCACATTTAAATCCATTTCTCAGTGGCAGGTGCGGAAGCAACTCTTATGCTTATGTCAGTACGTTATTTACAGATAACTGGTAATGAATGGAAGTTTTTTGTTACTGAAGCCAAATTATTCTGCAGCTGAGCTAACACAACCTGAAAGTCTACCAAATTCTGGGTCTGGCTCTATAGAGGTTCAATTGATTTTCTCTCCAGCTGCATCCAGATATTGCTTACTTATTCCACTATATTTGGATATTCCAGAATAACGCATGGATATTCCAGGATATCCAAATACAGCAGCATAAGTAAGTGCCATTTAGATGTGGCCTCTCCCTCTTTTGGCTAAACAGTTTTTGGTAGCATGGTTCAAGAATAATTTACTTCATAGAGGTAAAAAATGAGGTAAATTTAAGGCTGCATCCAGACAGTTTGGAAGATCTGGTATTATTCTGGAGCTATGTTGGAATTTCCCCATACTGTATGTCTGTGGCAATCTGGACTTAGTGCCAATATATTAGGGTGATAACTTGCAATAATGTTATTATGATATAATCAACTCCCAACCCAGAAAGTGAAAGAACTTATCTGATCTGGAGTGGACACCTGGTCACCTGACCTACCATCTTAGGAATGGCTGCCATATTTCTGCAGGGCTAAACCAGGCCTAAAATGGTGGCTGCACATGTGCGCAGGTTGGTGATCATAAACCTGTGGATGTTTTGTGCTGTCAAAATACCCAGCTGGATTCATCATCTGGGTGCTGCCATCTAGGCACTGCCATTGGGGCCCTCCCTCCCTGCAATTACTTAAGAGTAGCAGAGGACAAGGAGAGATGCTGAACACCATCTGGGTGCTGCCTGTCAAACCCCTCCCTCCCTGCAACTACTTAGGAGCAGCAGGCGACAAGAAGAGTGCACTGCCTGACTGGGCTTCCCCCCTCCTTGCATAAAATATGATTAGTGTTGAAAGGTGGTATGCATGAGTGTGTGTGTGTGTCTTTTCAAAAATAGTACAGTTTGGGGGGGACAGGGGGTGCAATTCTCCAGAGTGATCTGCTGCAAACTTTGAAGATTCCCTGGAGCCCTTGACAAAGGTCCATAGGATTGGCATTGTTCTCGCATGGGGTCCTCTTCAGAGCCTGTGCTATTCTTCAGAGCTGGCTTCAGAGTCAGCTTCAGAGCCGGCTTCGGAGATTGTGCACAGGCTTCGAAGCTTTGGGTTTTGAGGCACCCCCACATGGGTGCACCCCCCACAGAGCCCCCCTAGACCCCATTGCCCGATTGCAGTGGAAATGTGCTCAGTATAATCCAGAATTGATACCTGAAGATCCCATTGTAGACACCTTTAATGGGGTCTACAGGGAATCTGGATTATAGGTCCTGAAGAACCCATTCAATCCAGATTTACCTAGAACTGGTAGAAACAAATGTGGCTCTAATGGGGTTTGCAGTGGAAATGGTGTCTTTCTGCTCTGAACCTAATGGGCCCCTAATAGGTACTTAATGGGTACTTAGGGCTAGTGGAAAAACCCCCAGAGACTCAGGTCCTTTCTGCATTTACCTTTGATCCAGAGTAAGGTGCCTCTTAGACTGGATCCTGAATCTCCTTAACTGCATATTGAAGGGGATCAAGGAGACCTCAACCCCATTTGTTGTGCTGAGTCTGCACAAGGCAGAGCTAGATCCTGGTTAAGAAGCGCTTAATCCAGATCTCTTGTGAACCCATTTAATTGGGTCTGCATGAGGACTAAGGGCCTTGTTCTGGATTATGGGAGGTGTGCACTTATGAACATCCCTCCCCCCAGGCCCAAGACTCAGAACTTTCATTCCTAGCTGACAGGGGTGTGTGGGGGGTTGGGGGTTGTTCACATGATCTGGATTAGTGGGTCCAGTTACTCTGGATCCACAAATCCCAACTAAAGAGAACTAAGTGCAGAAAAGGCCTCAAAAGCTTTCTTTGCACCAGAGAAGCTGTCTGGAGTAGGAATGTGCATGAATGGGTTTTTTGGCATTTGAAATTAATTTAATATTTTGAAAATGGTATTCATTTGAATAGATCTCTTTCAAATGTGGTAGGATTATATTTAATACAAATATATTTCTACAAATTTGTATGAATATTCGATATGAAGGCATATGTAACCTGGATACGTATCCTGGATAAATATCCTATACGAAAGCATACATATTGGATACGTATCCTATACCAATGAATATGTATCGGATAAGTATCCTATATGAATGCATACGTATTGATATGTATCTGATACATATCCCCAGTTTAATGAATGTCCAAACTATTCATATGAATGTTCTGAAACATTTGTATTTGTACAAATGTTAATGTATGAATGTGGTAAAGTTTGATTCATTTACGGATGTCCGAATTTGTACAAATTTGTACGAATAACAAACGTTATGAATATTCATGAACATCCCTAGTCTGGAGAACCAACAATTCTTTGCTTGTTTTCTAATACCATGCAGTGAAGTTAGAATTTGTAAAAGAATCTGGTCAGTTTTCAAATGAATGTAGCAGGTAAGCAAAGGATTCTTTAAAAAACAAAAAACAAAAACAAGATGTATAGAGCAAGAAAATGGTTGAAGAAGGGAAGAAATCAACTTTGATCTGAGGTGACTGAATTTCATATTGTTCTAAAACAGCCAGTTGATGAAAGAAGCAAATATTTTCTCTGTGCAATACTTCAAACACAGGATAGCCTCATAAAGGCACGCTCATAAGTCTTCTGCAAAATTGACATAAGACACCTTGTGAAGAGTAGAGAATGTTGTAAATTTATACAAATATAAATGATTAATCATAAATATAAAATCGCAGCTTTATCTACTGAGTAATACCACTAGTGCTATTTATTAGTATTCATTAAAAAAACAAAACAGGATTGCATCTAGTTAAAATTCAAAAGCTGCCAGGAAAAAAATCTTCTTTGATGAATCCATCTCTATCTCATATTCCCTTTAGTCTATTCTCATGTAAATTTTTCAGTTTGCACTTGGCTGAGGGTGCAGTTCACTGTGTTTTTGTTTTTAATTTTTATCACGGGAAATAGAAGAAAGGTGAATTCTTTTCATTTTGTGTTTCCTCCTCCTGTCATTTCTTGAATTGTTTAGTGCAATAGTCATTCTGTCTAGAGTTGACAGGATTGTAGTCCAACAACATCTAAAAGGCAACAGGTCAAAAGAAAGCTGTTCAAATAAAAAGCAAAGAGTGGGTTCCTCTCATGGATCTTAGGCCTTACCTTTTACCCAAATAGACACCTCCCTGGGTCTGGAGAGATTATACTTAAAAGTCTGCATTCATTTTTTTTATGCAGATTTTCCTTCTCAGATTGGAACTATCCATTATGTGGATTATCACAGCACTGAGTCTGAATCAAATCAGGTGAAGGTAAATAACTTGGAGCCTCACCAGAACCAGGAAGCCACCATCCCTGCTCCCACTACTACCCAGAAGATGGCAAGCTTTGGCAAGCCCCTATGTCGATTATTGCCTCTCTGCACCCCCCTCATCATTGAGAATCCATCTGCCCCATCACCACTTCAATCCATGCTGCACTTCACTCTGCCATGCTGAAACTCCCTCTGCCCTACTTCCCTCTGATCCCCTGCCCCTCCCTGTGTCAGAGATTCCCTCTGCCCCACTGCCAGCCCAATCTCCCTGTTGAGACTCCCTTTGCTCATTGCTGTCCCAATCCCCCCTGCAGAGGATCCCTTTGTCCTGCTGCTGCCCCAATTCCTCCACCATGACTCCCACTGACCCACCACCTCCCTGATCCCTCCGCCAAGACTCCCGCTGCCCCGCTGCCCCCCCACCAAGACTCCCTCTGCTCTGCCACCACCCCAATATCCCACTGTGACTCCCTCTGTCCAACTGCCACCTAAATCCCCCTGCTGAGATTCCCTCTGTCCCACTGCCTCTTCCTCCCCATACCTGTCAACCCTTGGCACATGAATCCTCCTGAACCATCCCCTCACCCTCCAGCAACACCACCCCCTCCTTCACATGCGAACCCACCCCTGCCCTCCTGCAACTACATTGCCCACCCCATGCATAAACTCACCTCCCCCACCTGTCATCTCATCACCACCCCCTTATCCTCCCAGGATGCCTTCGCATCAAGCTGAGCATTTCCTCCACCCATCACCAGCTGAAGATTATCTCTTTCTGAAGAGGCTAGGAGGGAGAAGGCAGCAACAGCAGCAGGTAGGTGTGGGCAGACCATTCCAGGCCAAAACCAGCCTGGGTATAGCTACCTTCCTTGTCTGTCCTGGAGACCGACTAAAATGATACGGTGTAACTGTGGCCTCAGAATAAAAAATTGTAGTGTTAGAATCCTCTCTTTAGCTCCACCCTAGCACTTCATGTCATTGGCTATTACCTCTGATGACTCATACTCAGTTTATAGTCTACTTAAAGGCCTGTTTGCACTTACCATACCAGTCAGGTGAGTGTGGAAAAGCCCTCAATTCCCAGATCTTTTCCACAGATCCTATCACAAATTGATACAAACTCATTCTAAACCTACACTTTTAACTCTTTTCCAATATGTGTGCAGTGGCCTCTACTGAATTTTAGGCTGCTGTTTTCTCCCCTACACTTATTGAGATTATTTTGAATTTTCATTCAGGCTTTGAAGTGGAAAATAAATTCATCTTCAGTGCCCTTTAGAGTATCAATTAAGTCAAGTGTTTGTCAAAATTCAAGACTGGTGGCTTACTGAATTAAAATGGAGGAGCCTGCAGAGAAGCACGTCTAATGTGTTAGTACCATCACAGTTAGGTCAAACTGCTCAGATGCGCTTTTCCCTTCCTCAAGGCTATCAAATTCTATAATGAACATCTGATTTTGTTAATACATAGAAAACATCTAAGTTGCTCCCATGTGATTTAAAATGTACTGTACCCTGAAAAAGTAATGTTACTTTAGTTCTGATGCCATCAATTAAGAAAATACAAAAAAAATTACAAATACAAGTAGATATATCCAAAAAGAGAGAGAATACTCGCACCTCTAGATAATGGAGTATCAAGGGAAAACAATTAATGGTACTCATATGTAAATGTGGTAATTTATTAAACAAGCTCTGCCTTAAAAGATTCCACTTAGAAGACCTGAATGCCTTCATATTTTTCATTATACAAACTTTTTTTTTTGCATATAGTATAAGCAATGGCATTGAGAGCTCACAATGCTAACTTGCACTTTACAAAATAATGTTACTTTTTAATAACAACGGCAACAACAACATTTATTTCTAGCACCCCTTCCACCAAAGGATGGTACAAAAATGAAAAAAAAGCTTACATTTAAAACATAATGAAACAACCTTAATACATAATAATTTAAAATACATATAGGTGACCACAAACATTTTAGGGTTAAAATCCTAAATACTAAGCTTATATACCCTTACAAAAATGAGGAGAAGTTTGGCAGTCTGCACTAAGAGGAATGATTAAACTTTGTGGAATTCTGGTGTCTGTGCTATAATATATGATTGATTTATGTGGATTTATTTATTTATTTGTAAAATTGTAGATTAACTAAGGGTGTTTTTCCACTGCAGCCCTTAGATCCGGATCTAAGGAATGGGTACATTCCTTAATCTGGATCTAATAGATCTGGATTAAGGGAAGCACCCAATGTGTTTCCAAGGGAGGTGTAGCACCCATTAGCAGTGGGTGCTAACACCCCTGCTGTGGAAACAGCTTTGCACCCATGTGGGGAATCCGGATCGACCAAGGGGTCGGTCTGTTACCCCAGGTGTTTTGGGGGGCAGGGGGGACAGTCTATGAAGCCATTTCATATTGACTTCGAAGTCATTTCAAAGTCATTTCAAAGTTATTTTGAAGTCTGTGCAAAATAGCTCTGGAGTGCCTTTGAAGTCTGTGCTGATCTTTGGAATGAACTTTGAAATGACTTCAGAGTCACTTCGGAGTCTCTTCGGAGTCACTTCAAAGTCACTTCGGAGTCACTTCGAAATCACTTTGGAGTCACTTTGGAGTCACTTCGAAGTCACTTTGAAGTTCACTTCAAAGATCAGCACAGACTTCAAAGGCACTCTGGAGCTATTTTGCACAGACTCCGAAATGACTTCAAAATGACTTCAAAATGACTTTGAAGTGGCTTCGAAGTGACTTCGGAGCCTAGGTTTAGGAGGGGCCCAATGGGTGCATCCCCTCCCCCTAGCCTCCTTTGGACCCCATTGCTTGTTTCCAGTGGAAACAGGCTCCCTTTAATCCAGATTTTCTGGCAGAAGACCCCATTGTAGACCCCATTTTCTGTAATGGGGTCTACAGAAAATCCAGATTAAAGGCCAAAATGTACCAATTAGACCTGGATTTCACCCATGGCAGTGGAAACAATCGGGTCCCAAATGGTGGAAATGGGATCATCCAGCTCACACCCAAATGGGTCCTAAATGGGTGCAAAAATGGGTACTTTTTGACAGTGGAAAACCACCCAAAGATAAAATTCAGTTATCAGCAACTATAATCTGCTGCCCTATACAGCAATTCAAATGTTAAACCAAAACTCTTTGTCACCTTAGTGCTGCTAAGACAAACGGTAAGAATGAGGGACGTGCACAAATGCAATTTTCGGATTTGATTAGATTCAAATTGAATATTCAAATGTTTGAATTCGTACAAATAGAGAAAAAATGAATGTATTCAAGTTTGAACCAATTTGAATACATTTGTATCTATTTTATGAACATTCAATTCATATTTGAAGATATGAATGTCGACAGCATTCGTATATGTCCGTATGCATCCATATGCATATGGATACGAATAAGATGTGTATGGATACATATGTAATGTGTACGTATCTGTACACGTACGGATGTCTGAATAGTTTGTATGAATGATTCAAAGCATTCAAATTAATTCAAATGTTAAAAAGTGAATGTAGAGACATTTGATTTGAATTTGAATGTCCAAATTTGAATGAATTCAATCAGATTTCAAACGTTTTGAATATTCTTGAACATCCCTAGTAAGATAAGGGAACTCAAAGTGGCTGACAAAGTGCCCTGTTCTTCTCCCCACAACAGACAGTCTGTGAGGTAGGTGGGCTGTGAGAGCTCAGAAAGATAACAGTGATTTATATGATCACAGACCAGAATCAAAGTACATAAGAGTACATAAATATTTCTTTAAACTATATAAAAATGGCTTTAAAAGAGAGTTTTACTGTACAATTCTGTTACAGTAAAATATTAAATGCATAGTTTATCAAGATTTCTGATTTTCTGCAATCTTATCCATTAGGTATAGTTGCTCTTGTTCTTACTTGCTGTCAGACAGAACTTAGCTTCATTTAAAGTGCTCTGATTATCCTGTAATAAGTGTTTCAGACGGTATTCTTCTCCTTTGAGTAAAATTTGGGACATGACAGGGATAATAAAAGTTGTACTTGCCTCTTCATAGAGGTGACGGTGTAATGTAGTGTAAGCGACATCTTCTACCTGATTCAATCCACATGGGCAGATTTGTTCAGAGTAAGGAACACCTTTGAATCTGCCCTACTGGAGGGCTGGGAACAGTAAAATGAATCACACCAGGGTGAAAGTCTTCCTGTATTTAGGGATGTGCAGTTTGTGTAAAAAGTTTGCCAGGGTGAGAAGTTTTGTGTTCTCTTTTAAAATTGGGTAGCTACTTGCATCACTCAATTGGTCTTGAAAGTCCACGTCCCATGTCTTTGTTTGATAATATCCATAACTCTCTCATATCCTAACACTAGCAAGACCTCTGGGATAAGTTCTATGCTTCCCAACTTCTCCTGCAATGTGAGTTTCCATTTTGTTTGACAGAGGTCCAATAGTGCCGGAAGGGCTGGCAAGAAAGAGAACTGTGACTGGCCTAAGGAAACCCAGCTGACTTTGTGGAGGACTGCAGACTCAAACCAGGAAACTATCAGATAAGAATCTGACACTCTAACCACAAGACCAGACTGGGTTCTGGCTCTTTAGATATGGTTTGCAGAACTTCTCAATAGGAATAGAAATAATGTAGGATGCTAATCCAGGAAACCTGTTTTGTGAAGACAGCTATTCTTTAAAGTCTTTTCATACGGCCTGTGTTTAAAAAAAGTCCTTATATCTCCTTATTTAATTACTTCTTTAATCATCATACAATAGATGCTGGATTTTGGATCAAAGTTTAAAGATGTTCTTTTTACAGGAAATTGTCTGCAAGTACTTTAGGTGTATTACAATCTCACAATTGTAGGCATTATGTTCTCTTTCTTTTTTCTTCACATCAGGATATCACAGTTTATGTTTTAGTGCTCAGGTTTAGCTGTGAAAGAATCCATGCAGGCTGCTTTGAACTACTCCCTGTGGCAGCTTATTGCCATGAAGAGACGCCTTCTGTCCCTCCACCACTGCTAAATTCAAACATATATTTGCAATAATGCAGTAACAGAAGACTTTTCCTTGGCGCTATAACCTGCAGACAAATTGCTCAGATCCAAGGATTTCTGAATAGAGTTAGTTATTTTGTGGAGCAAATTAACACTGTAGGTGTGTATGAGTGTGTGTGTGTGTGTGTGTGTGTGCACATGCTGTGTGTGTGTGAGTGAGAGAGAGAAAGATATCTTGTAATCTGTCTTCCTCACCTTATGATATGTGGACCGTACAATGAAAGAAATCATGTTACATATTCACAGGTGTCTGAGAAAATTATACTACTCCATTACTCAAACCTGTCTATCAGAATTAAAATTGGAATATATTTTTGTACCAAACACTGCATCTACATCATAGAGATCAAAATCAGGCCCACTGGCCAAATCTGGCCCACAGTGTAATTATATTTGGCCCATGAAAAAATACCAAATGTCTACTAGAGCTGGCCCACCGGTAGACAGCACATGTGCCACTAATACTAAAAATCCCAGCATGCTCTGGTGGTGCAATGATGCATCAATCAGGACCCACAAGTGCCCTTTCCTCTGTCAACATTCATTAGTCACCTCACGCTACGAGACACATCGGGCCACCCCTCCCAAAAATGGCAAAACAAACGGTGGAAAACAGAAGCTTTCCTGTTCACTCACACACAATTTGAACTGATCTAAAATGACCCTATGGCCCATTTGAACATGATCCAGATTGTTCTAAAATGACACCATCTGGCCCTTTTGTTATACCCAAGAATTACACCATTTTCCATTGTAACAACAACAACCAAAAATAAAAAAAAACCACAAGTTCACAAACTGTTCACGTGGTCATGTGGTCACGTGGACAACAATCAGTTGCTCCTGTGATGGCTTGTGAGAAGATAGTAACCAGTATAGGTGAAGGCAAGTAACAATATAGCATAATTAACTGAGAATTGTTACATGCAAACAGTGACACACTTCTTATACATGGTATAGAAAAGGTGGATAGAGAAAATTTCTTTTCTCTATCACACAACACTAGAACCAGGGGGCACTCTATGAAGCTGATGGAGAGGAGAGTTGGATCCAACAAGGGGAAGTATTTCTTCACCCAGAGGGTCATCAGTCTATGGAATTTGCTGCTGGAAGAAGTGGTAATAGCTACCAGTCTAGACAGCTTTAAGGTAGGGTTAGACAAATTTATGGATGACAGATGTATCAATGGCTACTAGAATGAATGCCTAGGTACATCTTTCAGGCTGGGGGGGAATGCAGGATGCTTCTAAGGCCATTTTCTGGGATTCGAGAGTAGGAAAAGGTTTGTCCTTGCCTCTGCTTGAGATGCCCATGAGCATTTGGTGGGCCACTGCGGCAAAGGGACGCTGAACTAGATGGGCTTCTCTTATGTTCTTATGAGAGGTACAGTAGTTGGTACAAGTCCACATATCACTTGCATAACAAATTTCACCTTCTAAAACTTCCTCTTCTATAGAACAATTAACAGCACCTATTGCAACTGCTCATATTGGCTGAGAAAGAATTAGGATCAAAAACAGCTAGACCAAGCATAGGCAAATATTTTCTCTTTGTATTAAGGACAACAAACAACATTCTCACCTCTGTTGCAGAGAGTCACAGTTTTTTCGTTCATGTAAGAAAGGTCCTCTTCATTTCACTATTCCAAAGAAATGATCAGACATACAAAAATAGAATTAAAAAAGTGCACTGAAGTGGCACAAATGCACTGTTTCTCTTCCTGTTTTCTTCTGTCTTTGTGATGGAATGTTGTATTCCGGTTGGAAAGGGGAGAAATCAGCTTTCTGGTTGTGTCTATAATGGGAGAGAGCCTCTTGAAGAGTAGATCACAAGGACATGGAGTTTTCTGCCATCATTAAAACAATACCATTTAGAACCCTCTCCTTTGATTAGTTCGATCGTTCAAGTGATGGCAACAGAATAGGAATTTTCTGAAACATCTTTATAATAATAATAATAATAATAATAATAATAATAATAATAATAATAATAATAATAATAATAATAATAATAATAATAATAATAATAATCTGCCAACTTCAAAAAGTCACTTTACTGGGGTCTGCTCGCATAATTCGCCGATACATCACGCAGTCCTAGGTGCTTGGGAAGTGCCCGACTGGTGATATAATACGAAATCCAGCATAGTCATCTCGTTTGCTGTGTGTAACTGTTGTTTTACATCATCACAATAATAATAATAATAATAATAATAAAGATCTGAGATCAGATGCCAGCAACCTAAAAAACATGAAGGAGAAGAAACTGAACAACGAGAAGACTAAAGAACATCTGATAAAAAAATACTGGCTGAATACAAGGAGTATTGATGAAGTGTTGGAAATCGTGAAACAGCAGATAGCAGCTACAGCCAGGAAAATCGAAAGATATGAAGCAAGAATCATCCAGTACAGGCAGAACCAAATGTTCCAGTCTAATCAGAGGCAGTTCTACCAGAGCCTGCATGAGCAAGTAGACAAGAAAATGGAAAAGCCAGAGAAAGAAGCAACAACCAACTCCTGGAAAGATCTCTGGGAGGCTGAAAAAGAATACAACAAAACTGCTGGGTGGATAAAGGATTTCGAGAAGAAATTCTCCATGAACAAAATGCAGCAGCTGGAAATAACACCTGAAATGGTCACGAAAAGAGTGAAGAAAGTGAAGAACTGGACATCCCCCGGCACTGATCAGTTGCATGGCTTCTGGCTCAAATACCTGACCAGCCTGCATGCAAAAATGACCAAACTGTTCAATGAAATGCTGCAAACAGGAAACATCATTGAATGGCTAATAACTGGCAAAACATACTTAATACAGAAAGATGCAGCCAAAGGAGCCATACCAGGAAACTACAGGCCGATAACTTGTCTACCTACTATGCTCAAGCTGCTGACAGGCATAATAGCAGACAGGATTCAAGACTACCTCGAAGACAACAACATCATTCCAGTAGAGCAAAAAGGAAACAAACGGAGAAGCAGGGGCACAAAAGACCAGCTACTGATTGACAAAATGATTCTGGAGAACTGCAAAAGCCGAAAAACAAACCTGCATATGACTTGGATCGACTATAAAAAAGCTTTTGATTCACTGCCACATGGTTGGATCACAAAGTGCCTGGAAACCATCAGGATCAGTCAGAACATCACCACATTTATAGAAAGTGCGATGAAATGCTGGAAGACTGAGCTTTTTGTTGGAAATGAAAGTTACGGACTGATCAACATCAAAAGGGGCATCTTCCAGGGGGATTCATTGTCCCCGCTGCTTTTCATCATCGCTATGATCCCACTGTCACTCATCCTACAGAAAACAAACCTGGGCTATCAAACTGCCAGGAATTCACAGAAAATTTCACATCTACTGTACATGGATGACTTGAAGCTTTATGGAAAATCTGAAATCGAGATCCAGTCACTGACCAACACAGTGTGAATATTCAGCAGTGACATCAGTATGGAGTTTGGCCTGGACAAATGCGCCACAGTGGCACTGAAGAAGGGGAAGATTACTGAAAGTGAAGGCATTGAAATGCCAGATGGTCAAGCCATCAGGTCCCACCAGCCAGAAGCCTACAAATACCTTGGCATCTTGCAACTGGATAACATTAAGCATGGCCATGTGAAATCTGTGGTCAGTAAAGAGTACATCCAAAGGACTAGAAAAATCTTGAAAAGTAAATTGAATGGCGGTAACACCATTAAGGTCATAAACACCTGGGCCATACCAGTCATTAGATACACTGCGGGAATTGTGAACTGGACTCAGTTGGAATTGGACAACTTAGAAAAACCAGAAAACTGATGATGATCCACCATGCACTACATCCTCGGAGTGATGTTGACAGGTTGTACTTGCCCAGGAAAGCAGGCGGTAGAGGACTTTTGCAAGTGAAGCAAACAGTGGAAGAAGAGAAGCATGCATTAGCAGATTACGTGGCAGAAAGTAAAGAATCAGCTTTGATTGAAGTAAACAACCTGAAGCTTCTCAAGGTGCAGCAAACCAAGAACCAGTACCGGAAAACTGCAATTCAATGCCGAACGGACAGCTGGCACAATAAAGCACTGCATGGACAGTTCCTGGAGAAGATCGAAGGCAAAGTGGACATGGAAAAGACCTGGTCTTGGCTTACGAATGGAACATTGAAAAAGGAAACAGAAGGACTGATTCTTGCTGCACAAGAACAAGCAATAAGAACAAATGCCATCAAAGCCAGAATTGAAAAATCAGGAGAAGATCCAAAGTGCCGACTCTGCAAAGAAGTAGATAAAACAATCGACCATATAGTCAGCTGCTGCAAGAAGATCGCACAAACTGATTACAAGCAGAGACACAATGCTGTAGCACAAATGATCCACTGGAACTTGTGCCAAAAGTATCATCTGCCAGTGGCAAAGAACTGGTGGGATCACAAGCCAGAAAAAGTTGTTGAAAACGAACAGGCAAAACTACTTTGGTACTTCAGGCTTCAGACTGACAGAAAACTGGAGCATAACACCCCTGACATTACAATTGTTGAGAAAGAGAAGGTGTGGATCATAGCCGTTGCTATACCAGGTGACAGCAGAATTGAGGAGAAACAGTTGGAGAAGCTCACCAGATACGAAGACCTGAGAATTGAACTTCAGCGACTCTGGCGAAAACCAGTGAAAGTGGTCCCAGTCATCTTTGGCACACTGGGCGCGGTGCCAAAAGATCTCAGCGGGCACCTAAAAACCATTGGCATTGACAAGATATCCATCTGCCATCTACAAAAAGCAACTTTACTGGGGTCTGCTCGCATAATTCGCCGATACATCACACAGTCCTAGGTGCTTGGGAAGTGCCTGACTAGTGATATAATACGAAATCCAGCATAGTGATCTCGTTTGCTGTGTGTAACTGTTGTTTTAAATAATAATAATAATAATAATAATAATAATAATAATAATAATAATAATAATAATAATAATAATAATAATAATAATAATAATAATAATAATAATAATAATAATAATAATAATAATAATAGCCAGTCAGCCATCTTCTGTTACTCTTCTTTGTGAATCAATGAAGGGGTGTGAAATAACCAATGACTAACACATCTTAAAATTATTAATCTCCACCTCCACCTCTGCTGAGCAAATCCAGGGATGCATCCAGGCAAGATGAAAATAGTTCCACTGTGTCACTGCTATGGTGGGGTCACCTCATATCCTGTCCTGTTATTTTGTCCCTAAAAAGGGCTAAAAGCTGGGGGAAAAACAGCACTGGTAGTTGGTTTTCCAGCTATAGCACTTTTTGGCCATGGACTTACCATTCTGGATGGACCTGCAATTGGAACTTCATCCAGCACACATATATGGTGGCTTAAACTGCTTCCCGTGCATATGTGTAGGTGGTAATGTGCTCATCTGGGAATCCAATGAGCCTAATGACCTGGATTGCACATCACCATAATGTTCAAAGGCAGTGCTGAGGCCAGTGCTGTCTACATAGGAAGCAACAATAGCAAGAGTGTCATACCCTACATTATTGCTTTCTATTGGTGTATTAGGCTGCCATATAGAGGTAGCTCAACAGATGGACTAAATCAATCACTGCTTAAGAAAAAAAATAGTGTTGCTTCACAGAGCATCATTTGAATAAAGGAAATGCTTTACTGTGTCATCTGATGAGAGGAAAAAGTGGCCAAAAATGTCAGGTGTATGCTTCAGTGACAAAATATCTGAATTACCATTTTCATCAACGAATTCTGAAACTCTTGCCTTTCATGCCTAGGTGACCTAACAGACCACCTTGGTCTGGTCACACTGTCAATACCAGACAAATGCAATGATCTATCTGAAAATCACAAGTGTTTTAATAACAAGAGGTGGAAATGCAATATTTTATGTATCTTATTCCTCCATCTTATCCAAAAATTAAACCTAGAAGTGAAAAAGAACTGCTCTTCACAGACTGGGGTTCTAGGAGATTAGAAGTGCAGCACTTCAGATATTCTTTTATCTTGGACTGTGCAAGTCTTGATGTTCAAATCCACTGTCATCATTAGATTGCTGTAAACAGGGTGATACAAAAATAAGTAATAGGATAGTTCATTCCCTCCATTAACTGAGGCTCTTTCACACTTTGTGAAAAGGGAGACTCTGGGTAAGCTCCCAGGCAGAGCATATGCATTGCACAGAGACCTTTCTATGCTATTCTCTGTTGGAGTGTCCCATGGCCAGGAGAGGATTGCAGCACATTTTTGTGCTCCACAACTTACCTAACAGCCATCTGGGACACATATGGACATTTCCATTTGCACTTCTTCCAAGTTGAAGAGGTTTGAATGGAGCAAGTGACTGGGAAGTGCAGGTGTTGTTGCTGTGCAGAGACCACAGTCACTGTAATTTGCACTTCACCATTGTGTAGTTAAGCATCGGCTAAGTTTTGAATGGTTTGGGCATCCCGAAGTGTGGATGCCTAAACCATTCCACAACTTCACCTCCCTGAGACATTTTTTTCCAGGGAAGGAGAAGTGCAAAAAGGCCCTGAGAGGAATATTACCTAATAGCCATATTGCAACTAGATTGCACAGTACAGAGTTTTCTGAAAACGCCATAAGAGAAGACAGAAGTTCTGAATTTCTTGCTTTACATTTCTCCTGGTATGCTGGTACTGTCACGCCAGTTATTTAGGGGGTCATTGAAGCTATTCATTCACTTAATTTTTCTATTAATATGAACCTACAGACCAACATTCTATATGCTGTTGTTTTTCCATTTCCCCTGTGACTGTGCAATTTAAAGACTTATTTAGATTCATAGGAATGAGGAGGCTGGAAAAGTTGAATCAGCCCACCTATTTTTTTTACTGTCTTTAGTGACATAGTTTTCCTGCATTAAACAAGTCAGTGGTGCCTGTGGTGAATCCCAGTCAATAAGCCAGAATAGATGGATTAGGGCCCTTTTTGCGTGTTGCCTTCATCCCAATTAAATGTCTCTGTGGTTGTCTTTTAGGCTTCATCAATCTGCACATTCAGGTGGATTGCGAGGGCCCACCTCCTGCTAGTAACTCCATCTCCTCTGGATGGAATGTAATCCCAATCAGGGAAGCCCTGATCAAGAATTCCAGCAGACATTAGACATGTGTATTAGTAAACCAGTAGGCTCTAATTCTAAATGAAGAGGTGTGCAGTGCAGAAGAAGAACAGTTGGCTTTTCTACCCCACTTTTCTTACCCATGCGCTTTGGTCCTTAGTGATTAAGCGTATCACTCTGCCAATCTGACTAGAAGTTCGTGCCAGGCGTTTCGTGGGTGTAACGAGCGTTCTGTAAGTTTTTACTTTTTACCTCAACCAAGCCTTATCTCTAGATTGTACTTTGTTATATTCCATGTTCCATGTACCTTTATTTTACTTATTTTTATATTAAATATTTTTTGTACAGTTCCTGAACGTCTTGCCTGTTGCTTCGGGGGCATTAGGAAGGCGTGGTGGGGAAAAGGGTTTTATTTTTCCTCACAAGCGTTAAGTACTCTGTCCGGAAAGGTGTCTTGGGAGGCTGTGTGCATGTGTAGAGACACGGTCAGAGGCCACTAAACAGTACCTAGTGGCAACTTAACGCCACATGGGACCGCCTCCTCCCGTACAATCCTCCCCACACTCTCCGGTCCTCTGGGAGGAACTTACTGCAGCCTCTAAAATCTAGGCTTGCGGCGACCTCCCAGAGGGCGTTCTCTGCTGTCGCCCCCAAACTCTGGAACGACCTGCCGGATGAGAGCCGTCAGATAACATCATTAGACAGCTTTAAAAAGGCGGTCAAGACGGATCTCTTCCGGCAGGCCTTTCCAGATTAACCATCCCGGCCCAGATTCCCTGATTCCTCCCGTGGCCCCATCTTAGTGATGGTTGAGGATCAGTAGAGGGACATCAGGGTTTTTAGTTTTTATATGTTTTATGCATTGATATTATGTTTTAATATGTTATACTGTTTAATACCGTCTTAAGGGGGGGAGGGATAAGGTGTTTTTAATTGTTATATTTTACATTTTACTGTTAACCGCCCGGATTGGTTTGCCATAGGGCGGTATACAAATAAATATTATTATTATTATTATTATTATTATTATTATTATTATTATTATTATTATTATTATTATTATTATTATTATTATTATTATTATTATTATTATTATTATTATTATTATTATTATTTAAGGGGCCTCAAAGTGACTGACAAAGCTTTCTATTCTTCTCCCCACAACAGACACCATGTGAGGTAGATGGGGCTGTGAGAGCTCAGAAGAGAGCTGTGACTACCCCAAGGTCACCCAGCTGGTTTCATGGGGGAGGGCGGAATCAAAACCAGTATTTGCAGATAAGAGTCTGGCTCCCTAATCACAAGACCAAAGTGGCTCGACTCCATATTCAGGACTACTGAGGCATGTATTCTGGGAGTGCACCATTGTGCACTGCCAAAATGCATCCCCAGTGGCTCCAAGCCCTCACCAAAAGCAGCCATGGCATGGGCTGGTGTGAACCAGCGCTGTCATGCAGATACCTTGGGGTACAGGGTGGGATAAAAATTCAAATAAATAAATAAAATAAAATAGTGCTGATCTACCTCATACCATTTTATGGTCAGGGTCAGCAAGCCTAGCTGTTCCAGACCCACTGACAGGTAAGTACAGAAAGGATCTATATTTGAATCTATAAAATCATCATGAGATTATTTATGTTCATGATCTGGCAGAAAACATTAAGACTGTCGATGTGTTTCTTTCAAAGAGACACAGAGATAATGAAAAAGTAAATGCAGTGGATCTATAATGATCGAAGAACTGCTGGTTTTGAAATCTACCCAGGTGTAGTAGTGAGGCAAAATACTATATTTAGGGATGAAATACAATGATTCATAACTAGTGAAAAGATACACCATATCATCTTCCTTGTACCCATTTATCTATTCATTTGCTGGCTGGCACTTATTTGACAGTAAGGGGTGGAAGAATTTATTTTATATGGGAAGTCTCATTTCCCAAATTTTCTTTCTGGCTTGACACCACAAGAAGAAGAAGGCAATCAGATAACAGGGTATGTAATCAGATTCTCTACTAAAATATATGAAAAGAGACTGCTTTAAGTTATTTTCATTCAAGCATAGAAAAAATGCATGCAGCCCTTATCCAAGTTCACTAAGAAGTGGTTCCATATTTACCGGGGCTTCTACACAAGATATCGTACACCAGATATCGTACAGCAGCTGGTGGGGGAGGGGGGAGAAAAAGATGCAGGCTTACAAAAATCAGTTTCCATGGGGACAGGAAAGTGTGATTTTAATCCGCATTGCCCCAAACCACATGGGGGCTGAATCCCCAAAAGACTCATTTGCCTCTCTGAGTTCCCTCTGCTGTCACTCTAATCAAGCAGACTTTAAAAGTGCTGTGCACTTCCACAATAAGCGTCCCCACGAGGATCAGCAAAATGCATGTTTTTAATGCACCTTCCGTCCCCACGGAAGCCTGTTTTCTTTCCCCGCATCTTTTCCCCCCCGCCCCCTCTCTTCTTCAAAGGAAAAATAGCCAGATCTCCATCCCCTGAAATAGCTTTCTGTCCCGGCAAAGGCAGTGATCGCTCACTCATTCACTTTCAGCACTTACTTTCACTCTGTTATCTGTTAGAAAAGGCTTCCCATCCCTGCAAAGTCAGCAGCTGCAGCCATCGGCAGCACGATCTTTCGCTCATTCACTCTTTTAACACTTTCACAGATCACCTGATAACAATGTTGCAATTCTGAGCAATTCTGGCTCTTTTTACAAAGGAAAGGAAGAGAACCTGCTGCATTTCTGAGATGTGTGAATGCTTTTTGGCTGTGTGTGCAGGCAGCAATCACCGCCCCTTTTGCCACGGAGCGTCCCCAAGGTAAATGTTGTGAGGAAAATTCGCAACTTCCAAATAGAGTGCTGAAAGTCTTCTTTAAAGGGCATGCATTTTCCTCCTTTTGTAGCACTGAAAGCTCGTTGAAAAGCCTGGCGAGGGGGTGCTCAGAGGCAAAAGAAGATTCTTAGCAGACTTTAAATTGCATGGGGACAGGGCCATGGTCACTTTTATTGTTAGTTACAACACATTTTTTTTTTAATCGCATCAATAGCAAAGCAATTAGCTCCCATGGAGACACACCCAAAAATTGTATTTGGAAATCCATGAGGTATAGACTGAAGTGCAGAATCATCCTTGCTACTCAGCATTAGACATAAACATAACTCTGCCAACTTTATGCAAATCAGAGCCCCCTGAAATTACTTAGGATTGATGCAAAATTGTATTATTGTACATAGTCGCTTTATTAGCATGATCCACTCACAGAAGGTTCATGTTTTAATATGGTACATGTATATATTTTGTGCCACTAAATGTACTGGCATGATAAGTAGTTTTATATGGAAACGTAATGAACTACAACATGTATGCTTCTTTAAAAACATCTGTAAATTGGAGGGCAAAGGATTACAAAAAAAACTCAAACTGGAATAGTCTCCCTCGAGGTGTGTCATGCCCCTTCCTTACATATATTTTAGGAAGGCAGTGAAGATGCACCTCTTTACCCTGGCCTTTGGCTGAGATGATTATATTTCCCATCCCAGCACAGACACCATCATTTAAAACATGTTGTGTATTGTTTTTGATTTGTTAATTTTTTAAAAAGTGCTTTTAATGTATATTCTGTTTTTAACCTGTTGCTTTAACGGTTGTTACCCACCCAAAAACCTTCAGGTATGGGCAGGATAGAAATGTAAATTGAATGAATGAATGAATGAATGAATGAATGAATGATAAAGGTCCACCAGAGCAAAAATTACAGAATTTTACAATGTAGGAATGACATAGATTTCAACATGAGTACCTATACTGTGCAGATAAAAACAATTCCTTGATCTTAGTCAAGTGCATAAATCCACGTTTAAATTCACAGGAAGATGGAGATTAAACAATATTGACTGCCAAGCTCAGCCCAGGTTATACAGAAGCCTAACTACACCAGAGCATGGTCTTGATGCAGAGTAGTGAGAAATATGGAGAAAGTCTTTGGCATTCAGCCACCATAATCTCCATTTATTAGTTTGCTTTTATGTGCTTTGTGCTTCCTAATGCCTTACTAGTTTCTTCCTGGCAAGCTTCTCCTCTTAAATTGTTAGGTGTTCATATAGTGCAGATCTAATATTGTGCTTTTAAATGTGCTACAAAGCACAATAATTGAAAAGACTACTTGCTTTTGAAATATATTCAGAGTTCTGTTGGCAAGTATAATTAAGTAGGCTAGCACAGGAAATACACCTTTTGTGTGCCCAAGCTTCTCTCTAGATAGTTAGCTACTTTCACTATTGAAGAGAGCAGAAAACTGTTATTTTATCAGACATTGTTGTCCCTGTGTGGACAGATTTGGGTTCTTTCCCAGTTTTGTGCTCTGAAATGTATTTCTCTCTCTCTCTCATATATATATAAAACTTCCCAATATGGTAGTAGTAAGATTGATGAATTATGGGTTCAGATCTGTTCTTAGTACAGATAAAAGAATCCCAAATCCTTTCTCACTCAAAAAGCTTATAGTTCAAGGAGAAAATGGAGGGCGGCCATCACTTCTCAGTCTATCACATCATGGATGGCAGTTGAGAAAAGAGCAACAAAAACTTCTAACTCCTTGTATAAACATATAAATTTAATAAATAGATTGAGAAACTGTGAAAAAGACACTTTCCTTCACCAACCCTACCAAATCTTGCTAAAAATAATTATTCCTCAGAAGATATATTTATTAAGGTGAACATAACAAGGAACCAGAACGGAAAACATCTGAAAGGCCCAACCAATCCAGGAGTATGTTCTCACACTAGCCAACCAAATGTCAACAGCTTTGACATCTATAGACCTTTACAGGAACCCTTCACACTGCCCTTCAGCAAAAGATAAGCCTTGCTGGATCAGGTCTTAGCCCATCTAGTCCAGCAATCCATCTCACATGGTGGCTCACCTCTGACCTGTTCCTTCACTTGCATGCTGGCTGTTGCTACTAAAACCACCAGAGACATAGACAACTGATGAATTGGGATTTGATGGGTGAAATGCTGGTTCAAAGGCTTGCTATTATGGTCAAAGCCGTGTTCCAGTATATAATGGCTCAAAATAGATTTCAGGCAGATGAAAATAAGTTTCCAATTTTCACCTTGCTACATCCTGTATAGCTATCTAAATGCACTATTTATTATTATGGTAGGTGGAATGCAGTTGGCTTGAATATAGCACCTAAAAAGGATTGAGTTTAAATTCTTTGCATGGCATGATGACCTCATGTACTATTTCCCCTTCATTCATTGCACCCATTTTTGCCATGTTTACATTACAAGCAGCTGAGAATCTGCAGACATATTTCTCAAAATATTAGTCCTTGCCAAATACAGGATTTAATAAGAACATCCAACCTGCCTTTACACAGCTGGTTAACCCTGAGGCTCATTAAAGTAGTCTTGGGTTAAACTAAATACCTTCAGTCACATTCTACTGTGGTATCATGGAGAAAAACAGAATAAAGGAACAAGGCTGCTTCTACACTTTAGCATTACCTTACAAGCTGCTAAAAAGAGATTTGTCAAAGAAGTATTAGGCAATGTACTCAAGAAGAAAAGGTGAACATGCAATTATCCCTTTGCCATTTATTCCATGGTGTTTCCACAATGCTCCAAACCATTACCCATCCCTTCCTGGACAACTTCAGGCTCCTTATCCTTGAAATAGGGAACAGATTATGGACATTGTCCAGATGCCTTAGTAGGAAAACAAAATGTGCAGATAAAATAAATGAATAATTCAGCTCATAAGAGTAGCCACCTTAATGGGATTTGTGGTCCTGAACGCTATTACATCTGCATTGCTCATTTTCCATCAGCCTTTTCTAAAACTGTTGCAAGAAATAAAAGCTCAAACCCTCTCCTTCAGATAGTCTGTTGGTGGGAGGGAGGAAAGAAGAGTGTGAAACTGAATGCCCTTTGCCAACGCTTGGCAGGGAAATGACTTAATGAATGCCATTCCCTATTAACCTAACAGTTAAATTGGGAGAAAATATACATAAAAATGAAATAAAACAATTAGATATCACTTAACATGGCTCATTATTATTAATTCATTTAGTATTCATTGTAACTATGCTGGTCATAATGAATTCATTTGATATTAATGTAGATGTGCTGCAGCAATTTCAGTGTAATGCTGTTTTAATTCATGTTTCATTAACATAAAGCAGTACCAAACTGTATATTCATTATTCTGAGTAAATAATAACTAATTCCCAAACCACTGTATTACTTGCCACGTTTTCTGTATATTTCAGTTACGAAGTGATAGATTTGTGCACATAAACATAAGACACACAATTACAGCTTGTTTGCCTCTCAGAAAGTGTTTACACAGCTTCTGAAAAACCACAGCTTTATTTTCACCATGTGTGTGTCAAGTAATGCACAGTTCATACAGGTGACTATTCAAATGGCTGGTGCAAGCTCACCAAGGCAGATCACAGCATGAGAAAGGAAGACCTGTTGTTCTCTTTCCAGAAGCTTGGAATCAATGCCTCTGCTCACTCATCATAGTAAATCAGAGTTAACAGGTTACTGCAGATGTGCAGCTCCTGTTTCACCAATGAGCAAAAACAATAAACCATGAGCCTAGTTTAGGATATCTAATCAAAGACCATATATTCACTTCTGGGTAGGGATACTGGGAGGAGTTGCCACAGAAAGAGGGCAGAATCCTCATCTCCATAAGCCACTGCACAGTGGTGCCTCTTCCATGCAGGGCAGGAGAAACTGGCCTGAAAGGGAGGCATCTCTGCAAGTGATTGTGCTGGAAAAGAGGCTGGTAAGGTGACCAGCTTAGCACTTACTGAAAATGCAGACAGGATGGCAGTGGGCACTTTGTTTGACCCACAAAGAAATAAGTACAGACAGAGCCAAAGGTTTATTATTATTTCTCTGAACCTTGATGAAGAAGTGAATGTTTCTTCCGGACTTGCTTATCATGGTTTCTCCAAGGCTGCAACCACATGTAGTTCTGTTAAGGGTGACAATCCACCCTTTGCTGAGGGTGCCCTGAAAAGCCTTGTCCACCAATTCAATAGAAATAGCTGGCACAATGGAGAATCAAGAATAAGGGCATTCAGAAGTGTTTGCACTGGTTGACCACATGAGTCTCACAAAGTATTATGTTCGGTTTGGAAAACCACATCTATGTGTTGAATGCAGCCTTTTCTTTTACCTTGCACCTTCTCCCCCACCTCCTTGGGGCTTGCTTCTTTTGCCATCTTCCTTCATTTCCTGAATCCTTCACTTCAAGTGCTGTGTGAAGCCAAGGCAGGTCTCTTCTAAGTCACAGACACCTCTGGACTATGAATCCAGTTATGTCTAGCATACTATTATTGGCAACAGACTGGATGTACAGAGTCGTAATCAGATTTTGTGCCAAATCATATTAAAAGATATAAAATATACATTTAAAATATAAGGTATACTTTTAAACATCAAACCTGTTTTGGCTGCAAAGGAAAGGCGAACAACTGATTACATCTGCATTTACAAAGACTGGCCAAGGCAGAGTGAATAATCCCATCACCTAAAGTTTGATCACTGTCTAGAGATTTCTACACCAAAACAAAGTAGAAAATGTAAGCTATTTTGAAACAGGAACCAAAGTTATATTTACAGTAAATATCTGGAGATCTCTCCTCAGGAATGCTGATTAAGCAAGTTCTGATCAAATCTTTTGTCCTACTTGATAAGATTGTTAGTGAAGCCAGGTCATCCGATCAGGATATAATGTAACCAGAATATGCTCTAGACATGCATCTTCTTAGTGTCCTTCCCACTGCTCACCTAAATGGAACCTTTAGCCTCCACCTATGGGTTGCACCCTTTCTTTGTTTATTGCAGAGATTTTTCATTGGCTTCTGAATCCCTTCCTCTGGGCTGGATTCTAGGAACAGAGTCTCCACCCCCAGATTGGTAACGTATAAGAATAATACACCAGGAGCAGCACAGTATTGTTCTTCCAACTCTCCCTTATCATTATTGAAATAAATACAACAGCTAAAGGTCATACATCCCACCTCATTTTTCTTGCTGGTAGCCAATTGAAGACAAGAACACTGTTTTTCAAAAACGATTACATTTTAAGTTTTGATTTTCCTTTTGAACTAATTTCATTTGGCAAGAGAAGTCTGCCTCTCTCGCCTTTCTGTGCCCTTGTTTCCAAGTTCCGCTTGAACCTCTGAGCCCTGCTATCTGCTAAAGAGCTATTTTTGCAAAGTGAGTGTAGATCATTCCACTTTCCCATTACGTTTGGCTTCTGAAGACGTTTATCCTCTCATCACTTTCTTTTCAGCTTGTGAAGGTCTGCCTGAAGAAGACCCTTGTGGTAAGAATGATAGCTCTTGCTTTCAGTTTACTTTCTTCTTAGTGTCTGACTGGACTTAGCTTAGGAACATCTTGGTCCCAGACACATATATCCACCTTAGCTATCTTTATTTTTGAACTGAAACCCTTTTGTTGTTTGTTTTCCTTTGCTCTTGACTGTTATTAGTGGTTTTCAGCTAATTTCTGAATGGTTGCTACCACTTTTCCTGATTTTAACCTTTTGCTAGTTTTAATAAAAGTTTTCCTTTTTATTAAAGAAACTGCCTTTTAGAGTCTGTCTTGCCTGCTGCTTATATTATTTTAACAGAGCCCATGCCAATTAATTGTTACTTAAACTTACGTGCTAAAGACCCCATTGGGATGCTGGTTGGGCAAGCTAATTTCCCCATAAACACATGTCCAGTCCACAGCCTGTAACAGGTTTCTTGGGGTTCTTTTTAATGCTTGCTTGAAGCCAGCTGTTCCTAATAAACAATGCATTTATTGAGGTCTTTAAAAACCTGAATAGACATATTACCAGCTATTGCTTTTGCTTTTCTATAACACCCATGACATCTACTATAGCAGGCATGACTGTTCTCAGAATGATATGCCCAGCAGTGCCACCCAACTTCTTCTTTATGCTGAATTTCTTGGATATGGATGTAGACTAAGTGAAGTGATTAGATATCTTCAGGTTTAACAGGAAGCTGAGAACTGGGGCTCTAGTTGTCACCCTAAAGAAAGCACAACTTTGATCTGCTCTCTCAAGTACTAATTCAGAGGTGGTTAGATTGAATTCCAGATGCACTCCAGTCAAAAATCACTGCAAGAGGGATGGACTGAACTGGCTTGCTTTGAGTGGTTTGACAGAAGCCCCTCTCTATGAGCTTCAGGATCAGTAGCAAGCCAAGCCAGGTTTAAAATGTGATGTTTGTGTTTGGCTTACATGTGAGCTGGAACTCAAGGAAGACCCACTATCCCTTCTGCTCTTCAGGCTTCACCCACTTCTCACATATTTGACTCACCCCAGGCCTTCAAGCTTCCTCCCTTTCCTTCTTGGCTACCACACATCACTACCCAACCACCCTATCTGTCCATCTATGCCACAGCCATCCTCCTGGTCTTTAAAGCCTATTCATGGCTGCAAAATCTGCCTGGAGTTCCCCTATGAACTGCCTAAATCTGGCTAGCAGTCTTGTTGAGATTGCCCTTCACTGGATTGTTGATGTGTGATATATAAGGTTATACATTTAGAAAATTTATTTGAAATATTTATATCCTGCCCTTTGTCCTATGGTTTCAGGGTGGGTTAGAATTAATAAAAACATTAAAATGCAATATAGTTCAATAAAGCCAAATCACATTTTCCAATTACCTACTATTTCTAATTCAGACAGTGTAAGAAACAGTCACTTCTGATTTCGTGTCCTTTAAAGCATGAGAAGCTAAGCAACCTAATTCCAATAGATGGCTTACAGTCGAAAAATGCTGAGGGAATGGGTCAGGGTGCTGGGTATTAATTGGAGACAATCCTGGTTCTGATCCATAGTGCACCATACGCAATCAGGGGCCTGTTTACACTTTAGCATGCAGACAACAGACCTATCCTGAGATATATTCCAAAATATGGCCAAATGCAAAGAGGGCCCAGGATAGAGACCTAGCAAAATGTAAAAAATGTCCTATCAATCAGCGTGGTGATGGTCACAAGGGCTGCATTTCTTCAGCTACCCCTGTCCCTTCACACACAGAAATTCTTGCAGTATTTAGACTAACTCAAACTGGGCTCCTGGAAATAATGGATCGCTGTGATCCACTTACATTTACATTATTTAATCAAACATTTAAAATGTTCCTTTTCTCCCAGGACTTATCAAAGTGAATGAATTTCTCTCTACCATCCACTTTAAAAAAAATTAAAAATGTAGTCGGCTGTATCATCTGTATTTATTGTAAAATTCTTCAAATTTTTACATGGAAAGCAATAAAATGTTTTAACAAAATCAGTAAAATTATTTGTACACATTGTATTCATCCCTCCTAACGATGTGAATAAAGCAACAAAGAGAAATTCGTTCTAATTCTCATTTATACAATTCTTATGAAATACATAGTTTTATTAAAGCAAAGCAGGAAGGTTGCAATCCCAGCTTCTATTTTCATAGCTATATGCAGATGCTAGGTCTGTGTAAGAAAAATACAAAATAGTCCATTCCCCCCACCCCCCGTCCTGAAATTATTTGACAAAAATTAGAGACGGGCACAAAAAGATTGGTTCAAATCAAACTGAATCTGAAGTAGCTTGATTCAAATTTGAACTTTTTTGAACAGGTTTAAAGCCCTGTCCCCATGGAATTTAAAGTGTGCCAGGACACTCCTTTTGCCTCTGAGCGTCCCCATACCGGGCTTTACAAGGCGCTTAGGGAGCTTAGCAAAGTGAGACACCCGCGATAAAATACATAAGAACATAAGAGAAGCCTTGCTGGATCAGGCCACAGCCCATCTAGTCCAGCATCCTGTCGCACACAGTGGCCCACCAAATGCTCATGGGCATCTCAAGCAGAGACAAGGACAAACCTTCTCCTGCTCTCGAGTCCCAGCAGATGGCCCTAGAAGCGCCCCATTTCCTCCCCCCCCCTCAGCCTGAAAGATGCACCTAGGCATTCGTTCTAGTAGCCATTGATACATCTGTCATCCATAAATTTGTCTAACCCTACCTTAAAGCCATCCAGACTGGTAGCTGTCACCACCTCTTCTGGCAGCACATTCCATAGGCCGATGACCCTCTGTGTGAAGAAATACTTCCCCCTGTCAGACCTTACTCTCCTACCCATCAGCTTCATAGAGTGCCCCCTGGTTCTAGTGTTGTGCGATAGAGAAAAGAAATTTTCTCTATCCACCTTTTCTATGCCGTGCATAATTTTATATACTTCAATCAGGTCCCCTCTCAAACGCCATCTCTCCAGACTGAAGAGGCCTAGACGTTGCAGCCTGGTTTCGTAAGGGAGGTGTTCCAGACCCTTAATCATTCTGGTTGCCCTTCTCTGCACCTTCTCTAGTTCCACAATATCCTTTTTGAGGTGTGGTGACCAGAATTGTACACAGTATTCCAAATGTGGCCTCACTATAGATTTATAAAGGGGCAAAATGACACTTGCTGACTTATTTTCTATTCCCTTCCTAATTATTCCCAGCATTGAATTTGCTTTTTTTGCTGCTGCCGCACACTGAGTTGACACCTTCATTGAACTGTCCACCAGAACCCCGAGATCCCTTTCCTGGCGTGTTGCAGAAAGCTCAGACCCCATCAGTTTATAGACGTAATTTGGATTCTTGGCCCCAATGTGCATTACTTTACACTTGTTAAGATTAAAGCACATTTGCCACTTGGTTGCCCACTCACCCAATGCTAAGAGATCCCTCTGGAGCTCTTGGCAATCTCTTTCAGATTTTACTACCCTAAATAATTTAGTATCATCAGCAAACTTTGCTATTTTACTATGTACCCCTTTTTCTAGATCATTGATGAATAAATTAAAAAGCATTGGTCCCAGTACTGAGCCTTGAGGGACCCCACTTTTTACTTCTTTCCACCCTGAGAAATTGCCGTTTACTACTACTCTCTGCTTTCTGCCCTTAAGCCAGTCACAAATCCAGGACAGAACCTGTCCTTTTATTCCATGGCTGGTGAGTTTACTCAGTAGCCTTTGATGTGGGACTTTGTCAAAAGCCTTCTGAAAGTCCAGATAGACAATGTCTACTGGTTCACCTTTATCCACGTGTTTATTGACACTCTCAAAGAATTCCAACAAATTTGTGAGGCATGATTTACCTTTGCAGAAGCCATGCTGGCTTTTGTTCAGCAATGCCTGCTGCTCCATATGCACACTAATTTTGTCTTTAATAATGGTTTCCATCACCTTACACGGAACTGACGTTAAGCTAACTGGTCTGTAGTTGCCTGGATCACCCCTGGATCCTTTTTTGAATATTGGTGTTACATTTGCTACCCTCCAGTCCTCAGGTACGGAGCCTGATGTTAGGGAAAGATTATATATTTTTGCTAGAAGGTCGGCAATTTCGCATTTGAGTTCCTTAAGGACTCTTGGATGAATACCATCTGGTCCCGGTGACTTGTTAACATTTAGTTTATTAAGACATGCCAGGACCTCTTCCTTGGTTATTTCTGTACAGTTTAACTCTTCAGAAAACACAGGCTCAGCTACTGGCATGTGTCTTCTGTCTTCCTCCGTGAATACGGAAGCAAAAAATTCGTTTAGTCTCTCTGCAATCTCCGTGTCTTCTTTAATTACCCCTTTCTCTCCTTTACTATCTAGTGGTCCAACTGCTCTCCTGGTTGGATTCCTACTTCTGATATACTTAAAGAAGTTCTTGTTATTTCTTTTGATGTTTTTAGCAATGTGCTCCTCAAAATCTTTCTTAGCTTTCCTAATGGCCGTCTTGCATTTGTGTTGCCAGTGTCTATGTTCCCTTCTGTTCTCCTCATTTGGACAAGCCTTCCATTTCCTAAATGAACTCTTCTTGTTTTTAATGACTTCATCTACTGCATTTGTGAGCCACATTGGTTTCTTCTTGGACCTAGAAGTCCCCTTTCTTCTTTTAGGAATGCATTCTAGTTGCACTTCCATTAATGTGTTTTTAAGTAGTCTCCATGCATTTTGAAGTGATTTAACTCTTTTGACTTTCCCTTTCAATTTCCTTTTCACTAATTTCCTCATTTTGGGGAAGTTTCCCTTGTGAAAGTTTAAGGTCTCTGTGTTAGACTTTATTAAGAACTTACTCCCTGTATTTAAGTTGAAGGTTATTGCATTGTGGTCACTGTTCCCAATTGGATCAGCTACAGTGACATCCTTTACCAGGTCCTGAGCATTACTTAGGATCAAGTCCAGGACTGCATTTCCCCTGGTTGGTTCCATGACCATTTGTTCCATGGAACAGTCATTTAGCAGGTCTAGGAATTTTCTCTCTCTTTCCTGAGTTGAACAGGAGTTCACCCAGTCTATGTGAGGATAATTGAAGTCCCCCATTATAACTACCCTATCTTTATGGGCTACCTCCTTTACCTCCTTCTCCAATTGTTCATCTCCTTCGGACGTATGGTTGGGAGGACGGTAGCATGTCCCTATTGTTAGACTTCCTTTTTGGCTTGGTATTTTTATCCACACTGCTTCTGTGGAAGAGCCAGACTCACTTGGACATTCCAGTTCATAAGATTCTATCTCTACGTGCACTTTAAATAAGAGTTTCAGCGCTCTTTCGGCGATTCGCGGGTTTTGCTTGCTATATCTGCCTTGAGGACGCTCCGTGGCAAAAGGGGCGGGGATTGCTTGCCTGCACACACAGCCAAAAAGCATTCACACATCTGAGAAATGCAGCAGGTTCGCTTCCTTTCCTTTGTAAAAAGAGCCAGAATTGCTCAGAATGGCAACATTGTTTTCAAGGGAAGCCTTAAAAGAGAATGAGCGAAGGATCACGCTCCCGATCCTGCAGCCTTTTCTAACAGAGAACAAAGTGAAAGTAACTGCTGAAAGTGAATGAAAGTGACTAAGAATGAGTGCTCATATGCTTTGCTAGAGGCAGGAAGCAGTTTCAAGAGACGGAGATCCGGCGATTTTTCCTTTTAACAAGAGAGGGGGCGGGGGGGGAATGCCTGGAAAGAGAAAACTGCTACCACGGGGACGGAAAGTCCGTTTAGATCGCGGCTGCCAGGGGGACGCTTATTCTGGAAGTGGAGGGGACTTTTAAAGTCAGCTATAACAGAGTGACTGCAGAGGAATCCGAGAGGGGCTAATAAGTCTTTTGGGGATTCAGCCTAAATGGACAAAAAAACCCCTCTTTTTTACTTTAAAAAAAGCTCTTTTAAAGCATTGCCTGACTAAGCAGATTATATAATACTGTTTTTCTTCCTTAGCACTTTTGAAGTGGAAACATTTACTATACAGTATGCTCTGGTAAGAACAGGTGGTGAATGGCCTTTTGAAAAAGCAAAAATGAAGTTTTAGGGTCATGTTGACTCTAGTAGCTCTGAAGTGGCTTATAGAATAAATCCCTTGACCTGGCAGAAATCAATGAAACTGAATCTTCTGTCCTATGCCTGAATTTTACAAGGTTATCCATTTTTCTACCACTTTGGGAACTATGATATGCAGAACAGGATTTGTGTATTTTGGAATAAAGGAGACCCACTGTCAGGACACAAGATAATGTTTACTCTGGCAGAGTCTACATTTGAAAGGTATGTAAGTAAGGAGACACATGTTTACTTGTATACCACCTTAGTCACAGTATGCTGAATGTGGTGTATGAGGAATTTATCCATAAAGATATAAAGATTGTTCTACTTTCGCTGCCTTTTCCTTGTCAAGTCTGCTTCTCTGAACAAGCAGCTGAGGTATTTCAAAAATGGAGCAAAGACACTAGGACTGACACATCAGCTGTCTGCCTCTTGGTCCTCTCTCCTAGATCAGAGGGATACAGTAGCAGTAACACAGATTTCCTGACAAGCTTTGGCAAGAGATGGCACAATACCCAATGGGAAGCTATGAGAGGCGAGATAGTGGTGCTCTGAGGCTGTCTTTAGACACAGAAAAAGGACACCTCAGAGGTGCCTCAGGGAAATGGTGTGTGGCCTACACATTCCCAATCCTTCTCTAATCCATCTTTTCTAGAACAGAATGTACAGGGTGGAGGGGCAGATTGGTATGTGAACTGATCTATTCTAAGCAAGGGTTCTTAATCAGGGAAAGGTTACAGGTGGTCCATGAGCTTGACTTGCTGATGTTTAGTGTCATAAAACTATCTGCCACTACATTCTGAGAAGGAGTCCATAGTTTTCACTTGACTGGCAAAGTGGTCTGTGGAACAAAAGAGGTTAAGAATCCCTGCCTAAAGCTATCTCTAAGCCGCCTCAGAGGAACTTCACAACTGGATTCTACTTCAGAGTAAGATTCCTCCTGGGACTAGGATTCCATGCCAACAGGGAAACCCTGCTGCACTGTGGGTTGTCACATTCCTACATACACTGGAGAAGGGGCTTGTCTGGGGGAAAAAACTATTCGCAAACTAGAAAAGATGTACAGAGGAGCCATATTTTTAATTTATTTGTGGTAGCATGGCTTTGTTTTCAACATAGGCCACCTAAGCAAGAAACAAAGAGGATGAGGAATATGCTGCTGTGTTGGGCGTCTATAGATACAACATGGTACCTTATTTGTAAAAGTCCCTCCCACAGGCCATTGCCTACTTTATAAGCTACAGTTTCATTGCAATTTTATTGATTTAAATGCATTCTAAGTTTTATGTATCTTAAGCACCACTGCTCAGTTATAGCAAAACATTTGAAAATTGTGTAGCAGAATGGCTGCACAATATTGAGATCATGAGAGTATTTTTCATGTGGGCAGCAGTTATTATACAGTGTTACAAAAACAACTCTAGATGTGTGTCGTAGCACTACCACAAGTAGGGACTTTAAAAACCAGAGTTTTGGTCTGACAGTTGATGGAATTGGGAACCAATCTGCAGGCAAGGGGAAATAACTAGGTCAATTTCAACAGAAAGTTTAATTTTGTTAAGGGTAAAAGACACACTGGAAATAGCTTTCTTACAAAGCAAATAGAAGCAAGGTCAAAATGGGGACAAATGAGCAAAATGGTAGCACCAACTTGAAGTGTGAGGATATTGAAGTAAATAAACAGTAAAATGTGTTTTAACTGTAACTGCAGCAAAAAGAACATGAAATAAAAGTTTCCAGCCTGGTCAGCCTGGTCTTCAAAAACATAGACGATTCTACAGCTATTCAGGTCTCGTTGCTAGGAGGCAGAAGGACAGATTACTGGAAGAAACTAAGGCCCTTTCTGCACTTGGGCTTATTCTGTAACATATCACAGAACAGGGGTCTGTTGTCCACATGCTAATGCAGACTATGGCAGGCCTCATCTGGGGTCTGTCATAGCCTGCGCAAGCATATGGATTGCAGGCCCCAGTTATGAGATATGTTCCAGAATAAGGCCAGGTGCAGAAAGGCTCTAAGGCTGCATCTACATGCAAAGAAAAATCCATTAAAAGCTTCTTTTGCCTCAGAGTGTCTCCATGCAGAGCTTTATTCTGGGCTTCCAGAGCCACAAAGGAGGAAAATCTGCAGCAGAAAAAAACCCCTTTAAACAAGACTACCTCTGCACTTTTGGGAAGCCACGGGTTTTCCTGGGAGCATGGAGATGTTTTTTCCACATCTTTTCCCATATTCCACTGAATTTTTAGGCATTTTTGATCCCTCCAGAAGAACTGGCTGTCAGAATCACCTGCCTGCATTCAGCTCACACAAGCAGAGCTCCGAACTGTCACATTGTTTCACTTCAGAGGGGGAGAGAGGTTTTGTGCTTGCTAACAGGGAAAGTTGATACTATTTATCATTATCATTACCACGGAGATTGTTTCCAGCAAGCAAATCTCTCTCCCCCCCCTTTCTAGTAATGCAGCCTCTGAAGTGAAACAAAGTTTCACTTCGCAGGTCTGGTTCTGCGCTAATCAGCTGCCATTACGTGAATGCAGGCAGCTGAATTTGACAACAGAAGGGAGCCTGCTTTCAGTTATGCTTGCAACTATGTTGCAAGTTATGGAGAGAGTGAGCTGCTTTCAGTTATGCTTGTAACTGCTTTTAACTCTTGGCAGCCAAGTAAAGGACTTATCAGTGCTGTGTTCTGGAAGTTCAATTGAGGTTTTTGCCTGTCATCACTGCAGCGGGTGGAGGGTGGGGGTGGGGAGAAAAAGATGCAGGCTCACAAAAAGCAGTTTGCATGGAGACAGGAAAGTACATTTTAAATCCGTGTTGTCCGAAACCACATGGGGATGCTTTATATTTCGAATTACAATCCACATTTTAAAAATCCAGCACAAGAGGGAAGCAAAAAGATACCATGGAGACGTGCCCTAAGTGTCAGTAGACCTCAGATTAGCAGTGGGAGAGAGTGCTATTATGGATCAGAGAGAGTCCCTCAATAGACCTTTCCCCCTGTGATTTGCTAGTTTGAGCCTCTTGTCAGTTGATGCCATAACAAACATCGATTGTTCCCTGTACAAAAATTCCATTTTGAGCCCCTAACATGTTTTGGGGTGACCCAGACAAGTCTCTTTTTGTTATAGTGAGAACTGAGTGTTTAATCTAGGAGCTACAGAATGGGGAAAAGAGAGAGGAAAGAGTAAAGCCAAGAAGAGGAGAGGAGAAATGTGCCAGAAAAAACAAATAAAAGGAAGAAATGAGATCATTATTTTATTCTTGGGGTGCTTCCGCACTGACCACTTAACACCCATTAAGAACACATTTTAAACACTTGTGGAAACCACGTCTGCACTGCCACACCCATTAGAGACACATCGGGGAGTCCGCTTCTGCATTGACTCCTGCGAGATGTGTTGCTAATGGGTGCTAAGTGGCCTTTAATCTGGATTGCAGATGTGACTGATGCAGCCACTTTCCCACCTCCCCAGTTTAACTAGTGTCCAAACTATTCATATGAATGTTGTAACATTTGATTCATGTACGAATGCCCAAATCCATACGAATCTGTACCATTACCAAATGTTATGAATATTCATGCACATCCCTAAAACTAAGGTGGAAAAAACTATTACCACATCTCTATTATTTCCAAAGTTTTCTTTATCATCACCCAGGGCAGTCAGCCTCCATTTTATCTCACCATGTACCTGGTCAGTTGGACCCTGGTGGACCAGTAAAATGGTCATATGGTCAGTGTGTAAGACTCTCAGATCACTATTTCATGCCTTGAAATAGCCTTCCAAAGCTCAGGTAAAGGTGATGCTGAACATGGGCCTTTCTGCACTTGACCTTATTCTGGAATATATCTTGCGATAGGGGTCTATTGTTTGCATGGTAATGCAGACTCTGGTAGGCCTTGCCTGGGGCCTCCCATAGTGTGCACTAGCATTCTGACAGCAGACCCCTATCCTGAGATATATTGTAGAATAAAGTCAAGTGCAGAAATGGCCATGGTCTGACCCAGCAGCAATAGAGTGGGAGAAGTGTCTGGGCCAGGCACAATGAGACCATGATAATGGAAGCACTTTCCTACACATTTCTTCAGCTACGTGCATGAAACCACAATCCGTAATGTACATGTATTCTTATGCAGGTTACAAGGATCTTTGATTTAGAACAAATAAATGTAAGTGGAAGAGCCCTGCTGGATTAAGCCACAACTCATCTACTCCAGAATCCTGTTTCACACAGTGGTCCATCAATTGCTCTGGGGGATTCCAAAGCAGAAAGCAAAGGGGGAAAAAATTGTCTGCTCTCAGTTCCCTGCAAATGGCCTTTATAGGCATCTTGCCTGCCTCTCCAACCTGAAGGTCATATCTAGACATCCGTTCTGTCTAATCCCTTCTTAAGGCTATCCAGGCTTGTTGCTATATCATTTTTCTGGTAGTAAATTGTATTTTAAGTACAAAATAGCTTAAATAATGAAGCATATGGTAGAAACATCTGTATCTTCTAACATATTATTCCTTCTCGCTACCTGAAGCACCCTTTTGTTCTGCTCATTTGCTTTCCTGATCAGAGGCCAAAATGGTATCTCAGAAATGTTTATTTTTCCTATGGTATATTGTAGGGATGTGCACAAATATTTGTAACATTCAAAATTCGTATGAATTCGGCCAAATTCAGACATTCAAATTGAATTTTGGCACATTTCAAGATTGACATTCGAATTGAATGCTTCAGAACATCCACACGAATATTTGTTACATTCATGGACCTGGGGAGGCGGGAAAGTGGCTGCCCCAGTCACATCTGAAATTGATTCAGAGTAAATTTGGATTGAGAGCAGATTCAAAGTTGATTCCAGGCAAATTTGACATTTTCAGAGTGGATAAGTGGTGGGCGCATATGGGATTCATATTGAACATTCGTATCAAATCCTACCAGATGCAAATTGGATCTATTTGAACAAATACAAATTTTCTTGGATTTGATTCAATGCAAATTTAATAATAATAATAATAATAATAATAATAATAATAATAATAATAATAATAATAATAATAATAATAATAATAATAATAATAATAATAATAATAATAATAATAATAATAAATGTTATACCAATATTGTTCAACTCTTGAAAGCCTTAGCTGGCATGATCAGTGTCAAAGATTTTAAGATTAGTAGTCCTACATCATCTACAATACTACAAGCTCCCCATTACTACTCAACATGGTGCCTGATGTTCATGAACATGCATTCACTCATATTCCTGCCACTCAGGCTTATCTTCTTCAGTCCCTGGAGAAAAGAGTGATATCAGAAAGATTTAGCTTCTCACAGGCTAGTGACATTTTAATAAAACATCCCCAAAATACAAAATGGGACAGCGATTTTTCAAGGTCACCCATCAGAATAGTAGCTTGTAATGCAAAACAGGGATTAATCAAAGGGGTAAAATTTATTTCATAAGCTTAAAGAAAAAAACAGAACATTTCATTTTTCAATATAATCTTAATTGGAAGACCACCAGATATTCTGAAAGATTCTGAAGATGTTACTTGATCCCACTGCAGAATTTGTCCCTCACTCTCTTTCATCAAGGTTTACAAATAAAAACAGTAAATCTTAACTCTCTGAGGAAGAAAGGTAACATCAATGCCACATAGACATATTTGCAGCCAATCTGATCCACAAGAATCAGTGGAAAAGATCAATAAAGTGAACCCTGAAGATGCAACCTTTCAGGTCTCAAAGCCTGGCAGTTCTTTGTTGGTCCAATAAAAGGTATTGCTTTAATCTCCTGTACTTTGTCCACTAAGGAAAAATTAAAAGTTCAAGGCGCAGGCCCAAGCTATGAGCTCTGCTTTTCTCATATGTTTTGTTTCAGGCAACCCCAATAAAGTCATCTACTCCTTTCTTCTTTCTCTCACTGACAGAGCATAATTTTGAAAAGGACGTTTCAATGTTAACTATTTCCTCTCTCCAAAGCAGACAGTTGTGTTAATGCCTTGTGTTTTAAGACAAATATCCTCAGACTTCTTTTAGTGAAATTCAACTAGTTTGTGCATAACCACATGTGATTCTGAAAGGCAGCAAGTGTTGGAGTCACCATGTCAAAAGATGGTTTTATTGCCAGGGCCTGATAAATTGGTAATCTGTGGAGTTTGGAAGGGAAGATTAGTTATTTATCTTTAAGTGCAAGTGTACTTTGGCATTGCTTGAATTATTTAATTGCCCCGACTCTCTGATTTTGCCTTATTTGAATGCTTTGCAATACATTATTATTATTATTATTATTATTATTATTATTATTATTATTATTATTATTATTATTATTATTATTATTATTATTATTATTATTATTATAGTATTGCACAGGTGTTGTTGTAGGCTACAGTGGATACAAACTGCTGTGGAGAGATTAAAAAATAACTAAACCAGTGATGTGGATGTTCATTCTATTGGATAAACATAAGAGTCATATACCTCACAATAAGGATGTCAGAAATCTCTGTCAGAGTGAGAAAGAAAAAGAGATAGGTTTACAGCTATAAATGTATTGTTGGATTAAATGCAATCTATCATCGATTACTATTTAACATTTCCAATTGACTAACTAAAAATGATCATTAATGCTACTTTTTTATTTTTAAAAAGCAACACTCAAAATAATCTTAGAAATGGTACTTGCCACACACTGTCACTCTCATCTCACATCTTATCTACATTAAAGGTGAGAAAAGATACTTATAAAGTGGGATTGAAACACTAGTTGTTGTGGCTTTTCCTCTTCATATCCCACAACAGGACAACCCATACAAGGCTGGGGGGAGTTGCTATATTAGAATGGCTTCTCCCACCCCAGGCCCTGACAATGGCTGGTGAAGGCTGCACCAGCTTCAGTTCTGGCACTGGAGACACTTGGCTTTTAGAGTTCCTGGTGGAGACAAATGTTGCACTGCCAAAATAACCCCATATCCCAGAAGACGGAGACAAATTTTTAATCTTTCATATGAATTATTCAGACATTCATATGTGAAGAGATACATATGCATTACATACGTATCCATCCACATCTTATTCATATCCGTACACATTTGTATGGATACATACGAGATGGAAACGGGATGCATACGGGATAAAAACGGGATACATACGGGTGCATATGGATGTGCACAGACACATACAAATGTTGTCAACATTCGTATCTTCAAATACAAATTGAATATTCATGTGAGTATGAATACATTCATTTTCCCCTATTTGTTTGGATTTGAACATTCGAGTATTCAATTTGAATCGAATCCAAAAATTGCATTAGTGCACACCCTAATTAGTATGCAGCAGCTGCCACCTTGAAGTCCCTTTTGAGCCCCTCTTTTTTTAACTGTATGCAGGTGCAGCATATTGAGTTTATTGGCCCATACCAGGACCCTGGGATCTGGACTTGATGGAGCCAGAGATCATTTATAGCAATGGGACTTACACACACGTCAGTACCCCATTCCAGATACAAGAATAAGAACCAACAACATCATGGTGCACCTTCCCCCTGCCTAGGTTTCCTTACTCTTTATATTCAACAATGCCTGTTTTTCTTGGTAAAAGTTATATTTCTGACACAAGGTTATTCTGTTAACCAGTTTATGGGAAGGTGATAATCTGCTAAGGATTCACATCTTGGACAAAAGCAAGGTTGGCTTGGTAATGTGGGTGTCCAAACCGAACGCCTGGTTGGATTCATGACCAAGTTAGCAATCCAGTTAGTCCCAAGTCCCAAAGGCTTGTCAATGCCTTTGAGCTGTCTTTTATCATCTCTAAGTCCATTGCAACCGGGGTCCACTACATCCTTGATTGAACTATGAGTGCTGAACTTTCCATGCTGGGTTTGTATTCCAGTGAAATTGTTGTGCTGTAGCCCAATTTTTGGATTCATGCTCAGCATGCTATACCAATAAAGACACACTAAGGTAGGAGTTACAACTCATTATTGCTAATAATAAGGGTACCTGGAGACATTTTTCAAATTTGGCTCACTTTCATATACTTTGACAGAAACATTTATTCACATGGTTATAGTTTACAGACAGTGTAATTGACTACATTTGTGTCAACCCATCATAACTCTACTACACATGTTTGTTGCATTACATCATTATTCGTAACCCTCCTACTCCCCAATTAGCATGCTAGCTGCCCAGCTGTAGGCAGTTTTCTTAGTATACTAATAAGCATTATCATGATTCTAACTAGAATATGCATGAATTATTCATCAGGTTTGAATTCTTAGAAATTTGTATGAATTCAAGCATTTGCATTCAAATCAAATATTGGCAACATTCAGAGATTGACATTCGAATCCAAAGCAAACATTCTGTGCATTAATTTGATGCTTCATTCCGTTCGTGAAGCAGTAAAGTGGCTACCCAGTCACATCTGCAGCAGATTCAGAATGGGTTCAAAGCAGGTTTTGGAGAGATTTGGAGGTATGACTGATGGCAGGGATTTGTATCTGATTTAAACAGCATTTGAAGAACATTTGCAGCAGATTCAAACCCCACCATACTTGAAGTGGTTCTGTTCACAAGAATCTGAATTTTCTTCACATTCACTTCAGTGTGAAGCGAACAAAAAAAAATTGTGTGTATCCCTACGTCTAACATCTTTGGGTCACCTTGAAAATTCTTTCTCTTCCTTGAACTTTAGGTACATGTTTTTCCTTGTTTTCCCCTTATCAGAGATATATTTTCAGTGCAACATTACAAACTTTATGAATAGTCCCACAACAAGGCACAATGAAATCAGACAACCCTGTCTGTCTTTTTTAAAAAATAAAATCTGCTTTTGGGTAGGGGGGTGCCAATCAAAATCACTTGGAGATGAGACCAGAACTCACTCTCCCTTCTTACTGGCTTGCTTCATCATCTTCTAATCTACCTTACCATTTGAAGCAAGGGCTAGCCATGGGTTAGGTGTATAATCAGACTTGCTTATATCTTGCAAGACTGATCTTGAGGGCGAGCAAAACTAAAAAAACATACTGATTTTGAGGACCTTAATACCTCACTTACACCAAGAAACAATAAGTTAGTGTGAGTGCAGGGACTTCTTTCGCTTTAAGCTTGTTGCTTCAAGCACTGCAACTCTCACTCTAGCTTGTGTGTGTGTGTGTGTGCACATTTGCATGTTTCTCTGCCCTTCTGTCTCTTCCCTTCTTAATCTGCATTGAACTTTTCTACTCTTTCTTCTCTTTTTCTGCCCTATTGCTTTTAAAGATACATTTTAGTCAAAGAAACCATTTCCTAGGTTAAAAACAGTGAGATTTTGGCTTGGATGTTGGAAATGAGCGGTGACTGATGGCTGAGTACTCCAATCACGTGACACCTTGGGTGGCAGGGCCACAGAGAGGTCTGATCCTTCTGGATATTAGTGCTCCGGTGTCCGCACAGCAAACACACGATGCATTCCTCGCTATCCATGCTTACCACACAAGTGCGGATGCGTTAGGCCTCATTTGGATCCATCCCTATTTCAGACGGATCTTCCCAGGCATGGATTTCAGAAATCCAGATTTCCTAATCTGGATTTCAAGTGGTAAGTGCAAAAACACCCGTAGATAAAAATTGGCAAAACTGTTGGAGGTAACTGAACATACATGTTCCTTCCTTTTAAAGAAAGGAAAGGGATATTTTGGATATAGGTGTCTTATAATATACATTTCCTAAAATTTATATTGATCTTAAATTGTGCATTATTTATTAACCCTGGTTTTTAGCATTCTTATATTTCAGCACTATTTGTCTACAGCTGAGTTACATACACATGCTGGCAAAATTAAACAAGGGTGCTTAAAGAGGCAACTTTTACCTCAATTATTGACATGAAACTACACTTAAGTGAACATTGCAGACAAAATTATTGGCTTAAATAATTCCTCCATGTTGTACAATGTACAAAGGGAACATGAACTAGATTCCCTGAAGAGATGGGCCTTCCCTCTAATCTGATATTCTCCCTACAGGTGAATACTGGTAGTTAGCTATCACTATTTTGTTCCCATTATGTACTTCTAATGTGCATTTTTGCAATGAAATTCTGTAGCAATGGCTAGTCTGGAAGAAAATGATTAAATGTGTTTCTAAACCTGATTTTTAAAAACTTATATATCTATTAAAAATAAGTTTACTGTGAAAATGAAAGAGAACGGAGTCATGAATAGGGAAACTCACAAGGATCTACTACTCTTCAATCCAGATTCTTGCATATTTAAAATTATGTGTGCTTCCATCTGAACTTTAGTTTAGTCTTATTGTTTATTCTATTCTGAATCATGAGGTTTTTGTCCTAATCTACTTGTCATTTTATAGAACATTTGCTCATCAATGTGTTGACCACTTCTGTCAATCTGCATTTTCTCATAATTAGTATACTCGCCTTCTGCATTTGGAGATAGAGCTGAAGTGTGAAATCAATTTAAATGGTCTCGGATATACTGCTGATGGTCATTTATTCATATCATGAAACAGGTAAGACATTCAGCATAATTAACAGTGTTTGCAAATCTGTAGTTATGATTTTATAAGAGAAGTGCAGAAAGTCCTATCTCTTAAGCTGGCCAATCAGTATGAAGGAAATGCACTTGGTACATTTTAATATTCCACATTTCTTTTATAAATCTCCGTATAGTAGCTAAAAAATTAAAGAAAAGAAACACACGTATTTTAAAACTAGCACAGAGGATAAATCAAAAGCAGGCACAAAAAGCAGTGAACAAAGCTTGATTCTTCTCCCTTCTCCGTTTAGAATTCTGTTAAAATTAATTTTACTCATAATAAGGAAACTAAAAGATGTATTTTATAATCAATGTAATCAAATAGAGCAATGACAACATGATGGGACTTCAAGTTTCTTACCCAGAAGGAGTACCTAATGCTACTGCCCACCAACAGTGCTTCATGCAGCAGGACTAGTAGGGCTGGGTCTTCTCTTTTAAATCATATTGCCAGCTTCAGTGGGACAAATGAACCAAATGCATTTAGAAGAAATCAAAGACTTAAGGGTTCTGCTAGACAAGTAACTACTGGTTGTCTCCTACTAGTAGAGGTTTTTGTCATGGTTATTTCTAAAATCACATTCTTGGTGGTTGGTCCCTAGTACTAGAAGGAAATTTGTATCCAAATAACCACTGTACTATGATCAGCTCTTACAGTTCAGTGGATATATTTTGTTCCCCTGAAGTACAAGCGAGGAAGTATCTGATAGCAGCATGGCTCTTCTTGATCAGGTGGAGAAAAGATGTTGCCTAGTCCCCCTTAGCACAGTTTATGTTTTGTCATTGTCATTGTTTTGAATTTTTTAAATTGATTTATAGACCAACTTTCAACTTCAGGGCCAGGCAACAAATAAATATTTCATAGCAAACCCCTAATTCAGAACAAACACCCAATATAAACAGCAGCATAACAAAATAAAATGACTAAATACTTTTAAAAATGAAAGGTTTAGAGAAGATTTTTACGTCTTGCAATGTCTCACTGAACACAAAGATCAGAACGGTCTTTTTGTGGTTGTAGACTCAATGTACTACTTTTCTTAGACTGCATTGACATGGCCAGGAAAAGCATATGGATGGGCACAGTATCTTTGGAGCTTTGACGCTATCACATAGGCTGATCTGGATTAGTACCATCAGTGCAGATGCTGCTTATCCCACCCACAACTTCCTGTGGTCGGGATCACTGGGCCTGGCTATTCTGGACCCACTGATCCTAAGTTAGAGGAGGCAAGTGCAGAAAGGGCTGAAGAAAACACATTGGATTTCTTGACCACTGTTTAATAGTGAAAACCCTACTAACATTCAACCTCTTGTCTCATAACACTTTCATACTCCATTAGCAGTCAATATAGCTAACTTTAAACCACCTGTTCACAAGGTATACTATACTGAATTACTCCCTTAAATAAGAATATTCGAAACAAAAGAGAGCTTTAGGCCCTTTCTGCACTTACCACCATTAGTCTGGATCAGCTAGAGCCAACCTGGCAAAATCCGTGCTAATGAGATGTGCAACGCATTGGGCTTTTATGTAAGATGTGAGATGTGTGCTAAAGAGTGATGCAATGTCTGTATCCATGGATGTGTACTTCCTCTGTATGAACTACCCACACTGTACTGAAATTGTCCCACAGCACCTCCAGTGCCCAATACAATTTAACATGTCCCTCTCAATCAAATGGTACATCCAGGGGGATGGCGATGGTGCCTTTGAAAGCATTGCAAAGAAACATTCACTGTGATGCAAGAGTATCCTTACAGGCACTGTGAAGACACCACTGCTGTGAATGCAGTCACTGCTGTGGAGGCATTTCGGAGACATCTTTGCAACTGTGACTCAGCCATGCAAGTCACTCATCACCACAACCACACACACACACACACACACCGGCCCAGATCCATTTTTTGTGCAGATACCACTCCTTGATTTGGATCTGGGAGTGCTAGCATGGATTGTAGACCATATTTATCAGGTCTACCACTGATCCAGATCAAGGAGTCCTTAGCACAATCCTGATCTACTCTATTTCCTGTGTAAAGGATGTGTACTAAACAGCTCCTTGAACTGCTTATGATGCATTCTTAGCAGTTCCTTAGTCTGGATTAACATATGTGCAGAAAGGGCCTTAGATATCAGAGACAATTATGCTGAAAAGATGCAAGTCGGTGTTTTTGTCTCATTTTTTATCTCCAATGTACACATTATAAGTTTGTCAACTGATTTTTGATGGATATGCTACTGTAAATACTTCCCCACAGGAGCTATTTTTTCTTGTTTCTTTGAAGAAACTTACACTATAAAGGAAAGACATTGTAAGCAAATGTTGTTGTCAAAAATTACAAAACATGAAATTTCTAAAGACAAGATTCTTTTAATCTTTTCTACTCAAAAGATTTTTCATTGAAGAGGACGTTCAGCTACACCATATAACCAAGTAGGCACACATGTATATGTTGCTAGAAAACAATGCAAACAGAATAACTCTTTCCTCAAAACATTTTGTAAATAACTAGCCAGCAATTCTGAACTGGAATTTCTGAGTGTTTTTCTAGTTGCTTTTTTCTAGTTTGTTTTTACTGCAGGACAGACTTGTTTTCTGTATGCGATTACTGTGCATACCACAATGCCGGACATTCCAGACTCACCTAATTTTGGGTAGGCTTAAATACATTTTCTGAGATAGATATTTTTTGTCTGACTACAGACTGAATGGATTTTGTATTCAGGTGGAATTCTGCATGAATGGTTTTGGCACCACTTGGCATCATGCTTGAACAGAGTGTAGACATGCTGTGATGTTTATTATTCCTATGATTACACATAAGAAAAATTTGACTTTACACTTGCCTATTGATTAGTCCAATGTACCAGTGCCTGTATCTCTTACACAAATTATTCTATTCTGGTGTTTAAAATGCCCAAACCAACAGTCTGTGGGTCAAAGTGCATTAACTGGAATGCCCAGCTTTAGATATAACAGGCATAACTGAAATCTGGTGGATTAGTGAGAGTCAGTGGGACACAGTTAAGTTTCTCCTACTTGCAAACTCTATAGGAAAAGATATAGAAGGGTGTTCTGGAAGACATGTTGCACTGTATGTAAACGAGAACATCAAATCAGGTTATCTTCAGAAGAGAAGACCATTCTACAGAATCACAGTGAGCAGGAGAATCAGATAATAAAACTGAATTAATATTTGGATGCACTGTTGTCTTCCTGACCACGACGCTCAGGGAGAGCTGGAGAAAAAAAACAAAAGAACATCCCAAAGAGGAAATCTTGTGATAATGAGAGACTTCATTTATCTATACATTGACTGATAAAATGTTTGTTCAAACCGTGAAAGAAAGTACAAATTCTTAGATATTGTAAATGACTGTGCACCAGAAATGTGCAAAAACATTTTTTTCCTGGTTTGGTTCAATTCAGATCTAACTTTTAAGAACTTCATATTTGTTCAAATCTAACAGTGAACTTTTTGAAGTGGTTTGAAGCTTGGTTCAAACATTCACTGAACTGTTCTTCACACGGAACAACAAAAAAAGCAAAGGTGCTCTGTTCATCAGTTTTGTAAAGCTATGAGTGAAAATGGGTGGTTTAAATCAAGGATGCATCTGAATGTCATGCTTCTTGGCATGAGTCTTCTTGCCGCCACCACCCCTGGACCCACATGCCAATTTTGGAGGCTGCAGTTCACTACAGCAACAGATGCCCTGCCAGTTTCATAGAGTTTAATTTAGGTGGTCTAATATCAGGCTAGCCAAATAGGCATAAATCAATCACAATGTGACAGCCTTTGTTAGCAGTGTATTGTGGCACATTTTCTGTCCATCGGACAATTTTGACAGATCTAACTATCCATACCTGAATTGTAAATCAACTTTTCAGCACCATGACAATGCCTTTCAGGCAGTTGTTTTAAGTATATTGTAATTTTTATTTTTATTTTTAGAGAGAGAGAGATGCTTTTCAAAAATTACATTCTTTATTGCCTCCCATATGAACCCAAAATATAACACTGCCAAAACGTCAAATTTTACAAATATGATCACTTAGTATTTTGGGGACTACTATCAAATTGGGAAAGTTGATTACAAAGGAATACTTATGAACTCTGAAAGCCAAGGGTCACTTCTTCTCTGTTAAGAAATCATGCTGTTTTATCACAACCTGAATATTATTTATTTTATTTTATTTACGTTTTTATCTTGCCCAATCCCAAAGGTGTGAGGGTGGGTTACAAGTATAAAATGAACACAGTAGAACAATAGCAGTTCCTGAGAGTGGGAAGGAAAAGCTGTTCCTTATTTAGCCAAAGGCCAGGGCAAAGAGGTGTGTCTTCACAGCTCTCATGAACATGTGAAGTGAAGGTGCCTGACACACCTCAGTGGCAAGACTATTCCATAATCAGGGAGCCATCACTGAGAAGGCCCTGAGTAAATATTCTGGGTACAGTTGCATTGCCATCCACATTGTGAGACCCTTCTAGATTTGGGGAGAAAGAGAACACATTGATCATATGATACAACTGTTTCTTCCTCCTGTATGGCAGTTGTATCTAGCTCCCACTCTTTTGTTAGAACACCACGCATGTGCTTTTTTGTAGTAATGCAAAGTAATATGAAGGAGAAGGCTTGTGGTATTGGACCACCTTTCTTCCCCTTTTACTACAAGGGATAAATGGTAAATATTGTAATTGCAGCAATGGGTGTTTTTCCACTGTCACTAGAAGTACCCATTAAGTACCCATTAATGGGCACAAAAATGCCATTACATACCCATTAATGGGTACTTAATGGGTACTTTTAGTGACAGTGGAAAAACACCCAATGTTTATGTTACTTTCTCCTATTCTGATTTTTCCTCCAGCTCAAGATTCATATCAGAGTATTGCTCTAAGGGCAAGAGTATGTTCTTAGTTGTACAATATGACAAGGACAGGAAGGCCTGTCATTATCTATACTGAGTCTGAGAAGGATATTTCATTATTATCCTTGGTTTTACATCTTATCTAAGCTTCCCAACCTACACACAGCTTTGTCTTTTTTCTTTTAGTCACCCCGTACTTAAAATCATTGTACTTTTAATCTACTCCCTTTAGTTCAACTGTTTTTTATGTATGTCTGTGAGGTATTTGTTCAAAGACTAGTACTATCATTTCTTTCTGTGTGTTTTCCATCTGATCCATATGAATCAGTGGTCTACAATATTTTATCTTTATTGATACACATTGTGATTACACCTCAGAGGAGGTAATGCTCCAGAAACATTAGGTATGTTCATATGAGATCCATGAGCCATTGCAGATGATAAAAAATGCACTATTTTATGGAATTCAAGCTGGACCATTAACTTCATATTGCATAAAACCACTAGGTTAGAAGTTTTAATTGAATGGGTTTGCACTTCTTTTTTTATTATTATTTTCAGTGACAGATGATTTTTTTCCTCTTATTTTTGAAATGCATATTTAGAATTAAAATACAGCATTGTCCCTACCACCAAATTAAAAATGCATAAATCCTTTAAAAGAAGAAGCTCACTTAGGGACAATAAAATAAAATGTGCTAATGAATGTTTATCAGGTCCAAACTATATGATAGATAGTTTTGCATTTCTTTCTATTTGGACAAGCAGTAATGTTTGTGGAGGGAGCTGAGACTGGTACTGTAATTTCTGGAAGAAGAGTTTTATATCTCTTTTCCATTTATCCAGTGAAAATCCCTACAGTTTTTCCAGCTCGGGGGGGGGGGGGGAGTAGTAGTTTTCTTTTCTTTTTTGAGAGTTGTGTTTCCATCTTCGGAAACAGCTTTCATTGCAATAATGTTACAAAAGGAATCAGATTTTCCTTTCCGTCCTCTGTGGTGCTACATCCATAACTGAGGTCGTGTCTCCAAGCATGGCGCAAAAAGCAATTGAGGTAGATGCCTCCATGGAAGAGCCTGCCATTGCAGGTCAGTGGATACTTTGTCATGTCTACTTTAGTGTGACGAAGTGGTGGGTGAGGTAGTAGATGTGTTTTGTCATGAAAAAAGTGAGGATGATGGTAGACAACCCTCCCCCAAGTACCCAGTCATATTAGTGGGGGCATGGCTTCAGATCTATCCTATTGCTGGTGCTGTTGATATCAGAAAACAATGGACATCCAATTATGAATGCGATCATGAAGCTTTGCAAATATATATTTGTTCTAATGCATTAGAGGATTATGATGCTTAATCAGTTTATCGTGTGGAAAGGTGGATGGAACAAAATTATTTTTTTATCATACAAGACTAGAACCAGATGGCACTCCGTGAAGTTGATGGGTAGGAGAGTTAGGACCAACAAGAAGTTTTTTTTTTCACCAAGAGAGTCATCTATCTATGGGATTTATTACCAGAATAGGTTGTGACAAGAACCAGCCTAGATAGTTTTAAGGAAGGATTAGACAGATTCATAAAGGGCAGGTGTATCAATGGCTACTAGAATTGATACTTAGATATTGCCTTCAGGCTGCAGACAGTTAAAGTCTGTAGATCAAGAGAAGCTTTTCCATCTTCTGCTTGTGAATTTCTGGAAGCAATTGGTGGACCACTTAGTGAGACAGGATGCTGGACTGAATGGGCTGTGACCTGATCCAGCAAAGCTCCTCTTCTGTTCTTAATCAGATGATAATTTTCAAAACTTTTTTTGAGGTTTGAGTGGTACAACTAATCTAGAAAGTTGGGAATTCTGTTAGATAGCTAGTACTGTTCAATTAATTTGTAGTTAATTGAGTTTTTGAAGTGTGGTAGGCAAATCATTAGCAACTCAAGTTTTAAAATATCTGTTTGACAATTAAAGAAGGGTTATGTACAAGTATTAAGCCAAGAGAGGAGCTTTCCATGGAATATATGAAAATGTATAAATCATTTCTGCTTCTTTTATTGACACACAATACTGTATAGCAGATCCTGTCAGATAACCTACTACTAGGAAACCAGGAAGAGGCATGCAGAATTCTGCTCCTGTACACTGCTCCCTCTATTACCCTACTTGGAATACAAAGTATGAAGCAACCACCAATTTAGTATTCTTAACATTTATTATGCTAACCCACCCACAAAGATACTCTTCACTTCAGTGATGAACTTAGCAATGGTGAGTGGAACAATTAACATGCTCACCTCAGTTTAGTTGCTCATGTGTAGCACACCCAGGAATAGGACATTCCTCCACCCATCAAATTCACATCCCACCACAGAGGAGTAGAAAGTGCCATCAGAAGCACTTTCCCAACAATCAGGAGAAATCATTCTACTCAGTCACGCTAATACTGCAGCTGTTCAGATCTACTTGAGAACATGCCATTCACGCAAAAAGCACAGTCCTAGTGTTTTGTTTTGTTCTAGGTACAAAAAATGGCCAACTCCCACAACCCCTTTCTGGGCCTTGTAAAACTATTCTGGGCAAATGTCAAAGCTGGGGAACAAAACTTCCCCATCTTTGGCATCTTAGCTGCCTTGCGCAGAGTGTGTAGTGCAGATAACATACTCTTCACTTTTAATGCTCCGGCAAATGCTTCGGGCCTTCTAATGGCAGGAACCACCATCATATGGATCCTGCCTTAATGAAGGCCAGCCTCCAAATGTGATCACCTGTTTCCAAACACCAGTCTTTAAGTAGACAAACCTGCAGGAGTACTGCACAGAAAAAAAAATATTGTCAAAGTTGCAGCATTGCAAAAAATATATATCTTCAAACTCTATGAGAAGAGGCATTAACTACACTAAACCCAATCAAGCAAGAACATACTGTAACATATGAAATGTAAAATCACTTGGAAGGGGCAAAAAATGCACTACAACGTTCTGGAAAATGTGAAGCACAAGATTTTGTATATCCTTGTCAACCTCAGAAACTGTATATGTACCTTTAAAAACTCTCTTTCTTGTCCCTATCTCACACATTTCTCGGAAAGTCTAAAATAAGGAAGATTACAGCTGTGACACTGTACACTTTTGTCATATCGATATGCTGTCTCTCAGCCTTTGTTCCCTCTGCTTAAAATGAGATCATGATGACACATTAGGAGGATGGGACCTTGGTCCTAAATATTTCATTGCACACCTATCTGCGTTGACATTCTTGTGAACTTCCAGAAATGTCAGCACCACAGACATTTTCATCAGCAATCCAATGGCATTGCAACGTCATCCAAAGTAGGTTTGATGCAGTGTGTTGAGAGTCAGATATTACTGATGGGCAAGGTAGACTGAAAACAAAGAGACAGAAGTAAGTCCGGGTTGGGAAGGAGAACAAAGTTCCAGAAGAAAGCTCTCCTTGATTGGGCTGGGAAGAAAAGGCTAAAAATAAGTGGCAGCTTTGGGTTGTTTCCCTGACTGCACATCTTTCCCTGAGAAAGATGTGGAACAGAGTTTTAAATAGCCAGATATAGTAATGATTTGTTTGCAGTATGTGTTATCTTGAAAAGAAATTGTTACCCAATTAAGCCTTAAAAGAGAGCTTGCTGGAGTCACTAACTTTTCCGTGGCATCATTTAGATAAAGCAATAACAAAGATTACCAGCCACATGCTTTCAATATCATTAGGAATGTAATGTTTATCATGACAGCTGACCAGACTGAAGAGGAGTGGAATAAGATGGAAACCATGCCATTAACCATGCAAATTTCTTCCACATCTGTACCAATTTGCCATTTGCACAAATGCTGCTAAAACAAACTGGATTACTGTCATTACAGAAATACTGCCGCCATCTCTGCCAGTTGTACAGTCCTTTTTGTTAAACCTCCTTTCACAACGATGAGTTAAATGTAGTTGTAATTGCTTTGGGATGAAAATTACACACTTTTAATTATAAAATATTTGGAAAGGAGTACTTTTGAAATGAGTGGCCTTATTTTCAAAAATAACATTTTGCTGTCGTCAGCATGCACTATGGCTATGAAGGCATGAGTTTCTATAGCAATGCAGTGATGCTTAACACTGTGAGATGTAGGTAGAAGATCAAAGGACAGCACTCTTATCCATTCTATCTTAGAAGCAATAGTGTTAATGTTCATAGGCAGACACGGATATTCCCACGTGGTGCATTCTCACCACATGGAGCAACTTCTATACCAGAAGGGGCTCCATACATGCTGGAGTACTCCCCATGCGCATAATGGTCGATATAACTACTCTAGTGGTTTGGCTGTGACAGCCCAGCATAGGACCTGGGGGAAAGAATTTTAAATGGAACGTGTGATTGGCATGCACCCTTGTCATGGCTCCACAATTGCTTCTTTAAGGGATACAATTCATACTTAGCCAGCATGTAATCAAGCACTGGCTAAGCTTTGAATGCTTTGGGGTCCTAAGTGCAGGTGCCAAAACTATTCTACAACTTACGCTTCCCCAGAATGTTTTCCCAGATAAGATGAAGTGCAAAAAGGCCCACTTATTGTGTTTACTTAGCCACTCCACTCCAACACATATCTATACATCCACACATGTAACCAAGCTCTGCATGGACTAAACTTATCACACACCAACTCATGATTCACTGTTCCAATATTCCCAAGCCTAGGCCTGCAAGTTCTGCATTACTACAGTTCCCATCAGTCCCTGTATGCATAGCCAAAGTGAAAGAATAATTGAAGCTGTAATTTAACAACTTCTGGAGTCCCAGGTTTAGGAAGTTTGCTTATTGTTTGTGAATTCAGAACCAATTCAGCTTTTTAAAAATAAAATCAGTCAGCTTGACAATGCATTTGTAAGCTATACAATGTTATTTAATATCTATATGAAGCCACTGGGAGAGGTGATCAGGATATTTGGAGTGAGGTGTCATCAATATGCAGATGATACCCAGTTCTATCTCTCTGTGCCATCTGAATCAGGAGAGGTGGTAGAAGTGCTTGACAGGTGTCTGGAGGTGACAATGGGCTGGATGAGGACCAATAAATTGAAGCTGAATCCAGACAAGACAGACGTGTTGTGTGTCACAGGGTCTCAGGTCCATGTAGTTGGGGGTACTCCTGGATTCCACACTGATGCTTGAAGCTCAGGTGGATGCCATGGCCAGGAGTGCCTATGCCCAACTACAGCTGGTGCGTCAACTGAAGCCTTTTTTGGACAGAGATGATTTGGCCACAGTTATCCATGCTCTGGCAATCTCTAGACTGGACTGTTGTAATGCACTCTACATGGGGCTGCCCCTGAAGATGGTTCGGAAGTTGCATCTAGTGCAAAATGCAGCCACCAGGGTGTTAACTGGGACAGCTAGCCAGTTGCACATCACACCGGTTTTAGTAGGGCTGCATTGGCTGCCAATTTACTACCTAGCCCAATTTAAGGTGTTAACTCTGGCTTATCAGACCCTAAATGACTTGGGCCCCAGATATCTATAGGAACGCTTTCTCCCACACTGGCCTGTCCGTGCCCTAAGATCCACAGGAGAGGCCCTCCTGGTTGTCCCACCACCTTCAGTAGAGAGGCTGGTGGGCACCCGGGAGAGGGCCTTCTCAGTAATGGCCCCCAGGCTGTGGAATAGTCTCCCCCTTGAGGTGCACCAGGCTCCTTCTCTGTTTGTGTTCAGGAAGGCAGTGAAAACGCACCTCTTTGCTCAGGCCTTTGGCTAAATGTCAGCCATGCTTCCACCACTGTAAACACCACTGTTTTAATTGGTATTGTTTTGTTTTTAATATGTTGTATTTTAGATGCTGTGATGGTTTTTATTGTTCGATTATATATTGTTATGTTTGATATGGTGAATTTTAAGGTTGTTACCCGCCCAGATACCTTCGGGTATAGGACAGGATAGAATTATAAATGATAAATAAATAAATATACTCAATCTATAAGAGAATTGGTAGAAAAATAGTGCAAAGCTAGGAGAGAAATTAAGTGTACGAGAGTTACAACTCAAGTTCAGAGGAGTAACTATCAGTGAACCTCTGTAAACTGTGGCAAAATACACTTATATCTACATTAGAGATATGTGAACTGGTTTGGGTTCAAATTGATTCAAATCAAACAGGAGTGTTCAAAATGTTTTAGTCTGAACCAAACACCCAGATTGAAAACAGAGTTCAGATTCAGACCAAAGAAAGGGAAGTTCCAATAATGAACTTAGCAAGCACACCCTGTTTGATTGTTGTTCAAAGGTGTTCAAAGGTGTTCAAACAAGTTCAAAACTGAACTAAACCAGTCCCAGAAATGTTTGCCAACATCTCAAATACACATTGCATCAAAGCCTAGATTATCAGGGTTTATGACTATCAAAACCTAATGGATAATCATGAATTAACCCCTCCCCATGAACTTGCGTCTATGTGTTGCAGTGCAACATACCACAAGAACTATAACAAAGGTAGTTATCCACTGAGTCTTGTTTAAAGACTGGTTCATTAAGAAAACATTTGCTGTAATTGAGTCTAAATTCTGATGAAAATAAATGACTCTTTCAGACTCAGGATGCACATGTGTCAGCATTAATTAACTGTGCTTTTATTTATGATTTTTAAATAAATAAATAAGGTTGCTTGGGTCTTTCTTTTTCTTTCAAAAGTTTTCAAAATAATTAATTGTATTGGCTCATTGTATATCATGTTAGGCCAAATGAAACAAAGCAAAATATTACAAAGTAGTCTATTGGCTTCCAAAATGTGCCATCAGGCTAGGGGGTTATCAGAGCAATAGATACAGAGGGAGAAGAAATTATTAGCTTAGATGTTCTGTTTGCAAAATGAAATGGAGAAGGCAGTAACAAAAATTCAGTCAAGGCTGTGCTATGCAGGTATCAGATTCCACCTAGGAACAAGGAATTACACCAATAGCCAATAAATATCTCTTCATATTAGGTATCCATCAGTATAAGGTAAAAAGATACTGAAGAACAGAACTAGGCATGTAACTTGGCTGTAATGCAGCGTTCCTCATCCTGTTTGTTATTGGATATAGAATAGAATAGAAAGTAGGTACCACCTTATCCTTTAGCTCCAATATCAAAAAAAATTAAGCAAATTTTATATTTGCAGATTCCCAAATGTTTTCAGTTCTTACATTCAGTACTAACCCTAACAAACTTGATATGGCCAAATGACTAATCAATAAAGTTCATTTTATTTAATTTCTAACCCTAACCTTAATTTAATAGGTATTTTGTAGAACTTCTTTCTGCAGAATTCTATGCTAATTCACAATAATATTTTTTTAAAAAATTCAAAGGCAAAGGGTAACTTGGGGTGAGAAAAGATGGATGGGTAGAATGGATGCCTGGGTACTGACTCTTGGTTGAAGAGAAAGTGAGGATGGCCCTTAAGGCTGTTTGTATGGAGCTGAGTCCTTGTCTTCTGCTTGAAGCCCAAAAGCAATTGGTGCACCACTGTGTGTAACAGCATGCTGGACTAGATAGGCTGTGGCCTGATCCAGAATGGCTCCTCTTATGTACTCAAGGGAGAGATCATACCAATCTCTTCTCTCTCACACTCTGGCTCAGTACATGGACAAACCTCCCTGAACAGAGGAAATTCAGGGCTTGCTAAACTGAACTGAATAGTGCAACTAGACCCTCCTTTAATAGTAAAAGGGGGTGGGCACCCAGGAAAGAGCTTTCTCAGTGATGGCCCCTAGGCTATGAAATAGTCTCCACCCCGAGGTGAATCAGGCGCTTTCCCTGTATATGTTTAGGAAGCCAGTGAAGATGCATCCCTTTGCCCTAACCTTTGGTTAAATGGGAATACACTCTCTCTTCCCACCTGCAGACACTACCATTGCTTTAAAATATATTGTTACTGTTTAAATTTATATATCTTGGTTTTAAATGTTGTTACCTGCCTTGAGACCTCCGGGTATAGGGCAGGATAGAAATGCAAATAAATAAATAAATAATAAACGCAAGTATAGCTGTCTTATCTCTTTTTTCATATTAGGAAATAAGGACCCATTCACACTTAACTGCCTGGAATGATATAACTAGGGCTGCACCCAGATGTTGGTTACTTATTATTCCAGAATATTCAAAAATAGCAGAATAAGTAACTGACACTTGGATGCAGTCTAAATCATTCCACTGCAGTTACATTCTTGCCTCAAGGGCTGGTGTATAATCCAGCTTTATTACCAGTGCTCACAGTGCAGACAGTCCATTCCAGATCATCCAAGGACCATCCAAATCACAGTTTTATGGGATCTCACCAGGAGCTCCTCAGCAGCTTCTGATGAAACTAGTTCAGAGGACTGACAATGATCTGGGACACTCTGGGATACTGTGGCCTGAATCCAGACAGAGTCTGCTGTCTTTGCTGTTATCAAACCAATTATATCTGCATACAGTAGGTGTTTGCTTATTTATTAATTATTAGTCTATCGACCATATCATAAATACAAAATACAGCTGATAAACCTCATTTGTCCTGCATACAATAGGATAATTAGGTTAAATGGATACAGCTTCCAAAAGCTACTTGTTTGTTTATAACTGTGTCAGCATATTTATGAACATGTAGATGAAGAATTGTCTGTTGATTTTTTAAAACTTACTTCTCCTTATGAAGACGGTGTGTGTGTGTGTGTGTGTCTAAACTGCTTGTTAAACCAACAAAAAATATAGTACTTTTGCATTTTGTATCTTGTTAAATTAAATGAAATATAATACAATGTTCCAAAAACAGTATAGACTGAAAAAAATCTTTCAAAGTTGTTTTAAAAAATAATTATATTATGTATAAAGAAACTTTAGGAGTGAAAGAGACACATAAGAATAAAGAGCAAAATCTGGCCTGGAAACAAAGGAACCAGAACTCAGTTACCCACAGTTACTTGGAAGTAATTTCATGGATTTCAATGCAAGTTACTTCCAAGTAAATTTTCTCAGGATCCAAATATAAATAATATATTTTTCTCTTTAAAAAAAATCCTAGCAGAAAATTGTCCACAAGCTGCAAAATCTATCCAATTATTAGACGAATAACACTTCAGATAAAATCACCATGGTAATGCAATGCTTTAAAGCCACATTGCAATACAATTTTAATATGACACATCTGTTCAGAGTAATGTAAATGTCTCACTGGCAATATAGAGAGGAAATTTCATATTTTAAAAAAATTGCAAAAGAATAGAGTAATTGGGTGGCACATTCATCAATAAAAGAAAAAAATTTACATTTGGTTCCCAGAAAGTCTTGTTCTATATATATGGATGTTTTTATTATACTCCAGCACGATACCTATTATTACAGAGGAAGAGTTTGTTATACTACAGAGATACTCGCAGTTGTATCAGTACGTCACTAAGATATTGGCTAGCATGTAGAATGAACCAGGGACTGTGTTGCCAAATACTTTCCCAAGAAGCAGCAGACAGAAGCTAATATTTCTGGTATGCAGGAGCATTTGTAGATAAAGGATAAACCAAGAGGCTTCCTCTAGTTACTGTTGAGAACTGAGCTTTTTCTTATTTACGTAGCCTCACCTCTTTATCTTTATAGCATGTCTGTTTCATGATCACACCAGAGCATCCTTCATTTATTCAGATATATAAGATAACAACCACCATCATCTTCAGACAGTATAGCTATTCTTGTTGGGCCTGAAATGAGTTGTAATTTGATATATCTGGAATGTACCAGGTTTGTGAAAGCTTCAGTTTAGATTGGGAGACCACTGCAATTGACATACATATATGAAAACTTGAATATAAAAATGCCAACCTTATAAACTTGAACTGACACAGCTTTCTTTCACCTGAAGAAGTAATCTCTCCTGTTTCTGGTAAGCATAAGGCCATGTGCTTATAAACTATTCAACCAAATTCAAAATAAACAATTCAACCAAATTATCTTGACCTATGCATATTAAAGAATAAACATGTTATCTAAGATAGCTTATATATCTCAGTTATGTCCTAGAATCTAATAAAGTAACAATATTTACTTGTCATTTTTCTTCATCTGAAAGCCAATGTGGTATGCTCAATGTTCATGGCAGGTAAACAGTTGGCAAGGAACTCCCTCTTGTGGTCAAACATTTTTAATTAGAAAAAGAAATTTGTTCGCAACTGATGGTCTGGATTATTAAAACATGGGTCACTTGAACCTATTAAGATTAACAATACTGATATAAGTGGCTTTACTGAAGCAATTCATTGCAAATTAGGACTGAATTCTGAAACATATGCTCTTAATTTTTTTGTTAAAAAGCAGGGATTTTCACCAACGTTCAGAATAAATCAAATTTTATGTTACATTTCTTCTCCTATCTTTAAAAAAAAGAAAAAGAAAACACCATCAGTTTGCAATAAGATATTTAACACTAGCATTTTTATATGCACCACTATGGGAAAAATTGCTTCAGATTATATACAAACTGTATTCAAACAATTATATAATTCCCCAAATTATCAGCCATGGAAAATAGGGGTCAGAAAGAATTCTGTAAACTACAAAAAAGTAGAAATACTATACTTAGCAAGTTCTTCTTTATTTTATACTTTTGCCATGCAAATACAACAGACTTTTTGAAGAACCTCAAGTATCTAGGTGATGTTCCCATCTTAGGACAAAACTTTATTAAAATGACTTAGGGCGTGAAATATTTTCTACCTAATTTTGCCTTACTCCATCTTTAAACTTGGGAATGAGTGCCTCTTGTTCACTTTGGATATCTGAATACCAAACATTACTCTTTTATTCAGATTGTGTGGGGAGTTATGTAGGCACAGAGGTGGGAAATGTAATTTGTGGCATGGCCAATCAACCCATCAGGGCTATAGAAAGCAAAGGAGGCAAGAGGGCAATCACTGGGTACTACCAGGATTGCCAGATTTTTGAGGCAAACAAAGAGCAAAAATGTGGGGAAATAAGATGGGTGCTCACTCATTGGATGGTTTAAATGGTGTATATGTGTGTGTGAGTGTGTGTGTGTGTGTGTGCGCGCGCGCGCACGCACGCACACATGCATGTGATTGATTGATTGACAAAAAGGTACATCAAATCACACTTTTAATCATCTTACAGCAAACTGTCTCTAGAACACAGAGGGTAAATCCACACAGCAAGCTTATTTCGCTTTCCCTAAACTGAAATAATAGAACCAGATGCAAGCCCGAATTTGCTTGTTCCCATTACATTTAACTTAACCGTGTTGGATCTGGATTCTGAGGATCGTACGTGGGGTACGTGACTCAAGGTGGGACTCAAGTGGCTACTTTTTAAAAACTGCTTTTTGAGGCTGCCCTGCCCTCTTCCTCCTGGCATGGATGCGCCACCCATAAGGGACCCCTTCACCGAGCCTAACTGGATGGCTGGGTGGCTGCCGCATCCATGGATGGAGGAAAAATGGCAGCGGGCAGCCAGCCAATGATTCTTTTCCCTCCTCTCCCCATTGTTCAGGGCACACAGCCCCTTTGCTTTAAACATTCACATTCAGCTGCTTTCCTCCCTTCCTTTCCCTTTCTAAAGTCAGAACTTTTGGAATCGTGCAAAATTGCAACATTGTTATCAGGCTGAAGTGGTTCCATCGCCACAGTGTAGCGCTGCTGTTAAGGGTGGATTTTCAACACTGAAATCACTGTCTTTGGAAGCAAGCTATTGGGAGAGGGAAACCCTAAACATGGATTCTCATCCCTTAAAATGGTACTGTCCACACAGTAAAAAATGTAAAATCTTTCAAGCGCACGATCCGGAGTGAGACCTGTTGAAATCAGGATTGAGATTCACCACACTTTGGGGTGGTTTAACACGGGAAAAGCATGTTAAGCCAAACTGCCGTGCGGACTCCAAGGATTGAAGACATTTTGAATCCGACATAAGGTTGCCGTGAAGACACGGCCATAAATTCTTTCAAAATCAGCGTATATTTTCTCCAACCTTCCTCTGTATTATGTTATGTTGGTTTATTGTCATGATCAGCTGTATTTTATAACAGTAACATTTTATGGACAATCACATGCTTCTAAATGTTGTCAACACCTGCAGATTATGCTGAAGGGTTTTTAGAATTCAACTATAGCAAGACATGGAACCTGGAGACTTGAGGCAACTCACACTTGGCCTCGTAGTTTGCACTGGGTTAACCTCTGGGCAGGTGCATCTCCACATTCAGGACGTTATCCAGTTGTGACTGAAAACTTACCTGTAGTGTCCAGTGATGAGCATTCACACCATTTCCAGTGCAAATGGTCATCTGAGGTGCCCCACAAGCATGCTGGCACCTCAGATGACCCCTAATGTGACTGCATGCAAAAAGCATCATCGGTGCCACAGTGATGGTGCTGGCAATGTGCAGTCATGCAGGGCAGTATGATCCGAATGGCAGCGTCCTGCCAGGGATCGGATATTCTACCAGGTGGAGGTGAGTGTCAGGGTGCATGGCTGTTAGGCTACCATGTACTAGCGTTCCCTAGTGCGAACACTAGTACATGTTAGTCTGTTCTGCACTTTTCCTTTATGGGTGCATTGTGGAAGCACTATGAGCCACTGTTGAAACAGACATTTCAATATTTCCATTCGAAGTGAAGGGCATCATTTTAGCAGAGATCAGAAGTTTATTCAAGGTGCAAAATCATGCCCTGCAAAAATGGCACCTAAATGAGGGTTAGGATTAGGGTCAGGGGCTGCAATTGACATGAAGCCCCTGCTACAAATGGAGATGCTTTAGTAGACGATCCAACAGTAAGTGGAGATGTGATCAGAATTTGTGCAAAGAAGTTGCTAGGAGAACAAATTAGCTGTTGAAGGAAGCATCCAGTTAGCTTTAGGCTCTTAGGTCTTTTCGTCACCATAAAAGATAATGGAGGACAGAATGCAGTGGTCCGGGCAGCAGTTTCAGTGCCACAGGTTAATATGATTGCCAGTGCATGAGGCTAGTCAAAAGGTGGGATTTTGGCATGTAAAATTCCAGTCAAATAAAAGGATGGGCAAAAGTCTAAGGACTTCACACACACCCAACCTCTTTACAGTTCCATGCAGAGTGTGACAGTTAAGCTGTAACAGTGGTAAGTTTGGTAAGTATTGTAAAGTGTAGTTAGGAAAGGCAAGCCTGCGAGAGGCAAAGCTTACAGGCCCAAAGAGAAAAGGGGGCGAGCAAGCTTTAGCAGCTGACCAATCAGAGAAGGTAAACAGCAGGGGAGAAGGCATAAATAGTGGGAGCAGAGTGACAGTTAATGTTGGTTATCTTAACTACTGAAGGGATTAGGTCGGTGATGGCCAACCTATGGCACGTGTGTCACAAGTGACACACCAATCCCTTTTGGGTGACACACATGGCCACCCTGGCACCTGGGCGTGTAGTGCTTGCTTGTTCTTGAAGCATACAAAATACCAGCTTTCAATTGAAGATTTAGCAACAAAAGTCACTAATGTAAAGAATTATTTGTTTTTGCTTTTAATAAAATACATACATCAAAAATATAACTTTTTCACTAGAGCCACAAATATCACAAAATTATGGATATTTCTAGATGTGACACAGCACCTGAGTTAAGCTAGGTTTTCTTGTGAATTTTGACACACCGAGCTCAAAAGGTTCACCATCACTGGGTTAGGTTAAGATAAGGGCTGAGTCCCTAGGTACAGCCTTAAGGAGTGAATTAAGGTTTGGGATCGTGAAAGTGAGAAGTGTAACTGATTGTAGAGTCTCTGTTTAAATGAAGGAAGTTCAGAAGTTGAAACTGGTTATTGTGTATCAAAATAAAAGTATCTCTTTTCTTCAGCTTGGTGTTATAGATTGGTTGCCTTGGTAACAAGGGCCTGGGACACATAGTGCTTCACAGAAACAGTGGCCGAAGATAGCTGATACTTACTATTGAACACAGAGAAAGAAATCAAATCTTCTAAGTATTTTTGAAGCTGGCTCTAAGTGAAATAAAAAAAACCCATTTAGGCTACTGGAGCTGGGGTGGTGGTGGTAGCTAGTGGTACAACGCCTCAGGACAGAAGGAGGTGTGGCACACAGCAAACTTGGACATTGGAAATGGGCAGAGATCCATTGGGAGACTAGTGGAGAGGTTTTGAATACTTTCAGATGTTCACTCTCTTTGTTAGGAAAATTAAAATATTTTAATACAAAGAAAGTGTACATGAACTTCAAACTGTCATATCCTAAAAATGAGAGGAACATAATATTATTGCTGATGTTTCCATATAGATAAAGATGAAAGGATCATGATCTAGGTGTAACAACGACCCAAAGTAATGAAATCAAGGCTCCATCACTGACTCTTCAATTTGTTTTAAGGACCAGATCAGTTTGTAAGAACTGGAAAATCCATATTTCACTTGATCATTCAGTACTTAATGACTGGCAGCTGAATGTGCTAAGTGACTGCATTAAACATTGTTATGTTTGAAGACAGCAGCTGATGTTAATGTTTTGTTTTTGACAAGTGATCTGTGATGGCTCATTTGCAAGTTCAGATCACTTGCTCAAGCGATAACCATGCGTGATTGAATCATCCTTGAAGTCAGCATTATCAGGTATAGATCCATCCCAGCAAAACCTTAGCTTCTGTGATCTGAATTTAAAAATGGCAATTTAGCTTGCCACACTCTTGGTTAGGTGGCTAAAAACACAATCATCCTCATTTTATATGGATATTCAAATAATGCTTTTCACACATTAGTAGATGCATGACAAAGTAACCTCCAGTTATACCCATCATTGCTGGTTACCTATTAATTTAAAAAATCCATACTTGTATAATTGTGCACAACCACCTAGGATTTTCAGCTAGGTAGAGGACCGTTACCTGTACCAGCGCACAATGTACCCTCAGTAGAATGAGAAGGAGGTAGAGAATGTGACCAGCGTATATTAAGCATGACCCAAGTTGCATTCCTGCTACTCCCTCCTGCAGTCTATGGACATGTGAAAAGTCCTTGGGATATTTGTGGCCCCTTTGCACCCCATGGAGAAGGGTAGGGTACTACATTCTGCATGCTAGTGTGGAATTAGAAGCCCCACCTGTACATAGTATGGTTTGTCAGAATCAAACTAAGTCATGGACTTGGATTTTGACATCATATCTGAAGACTGCTGTGGACCTTCCTAATATGGTTCATAAATAGACCATTGCCAGTATTTTGTACTATGAAGGGCTTGACAACAGCATGCCCCATGGTCTGAAAAAGAGTGAGAAGCCCTTCCAGTGGTACATAAGGAAGCACTGCCACAAGTGGCAGCATGTCAAAAGGGCCCAGTCAGAAATTGTAAAGAGTGTTGGCCTCAGTAGATAGGTCCAGACTTTGAAGCTGGTGCTTGGGCCTGGGTCAAAACTGGCCATCCAAATGTGGACAGCCCTGGCCAACTCAATCCAGAATGCTCTGCTTAGTCCAAAAAGGGTGTGTTCAAGACAAAGAGAACTTCCTAATCTTGCTTGGTCCAATTAATGTACATAATCTGTATGTATTGTGAATGTTCAAAACTTCACATTCAAATTGAATATTGGTTATACTACAATATATTTGGCATTAAAATGTGAAGCGAAAACTTTTGTGATTTTGTTCAAATCTTTGTTAAATTCAAAGTGACTACCCAGTCACTTCCAGAGCAGATTCACATTAGATTTGAAGGTGCAACTGGTGGTGGCAGGGATTCAAAGAAAATTGGAAGATAATTTGAATCCTAGCACACTTAAAGTGGCTCCATTTGACCAAATGTGAATTTCTAGCCCATTCACTTTGATACAAAGCAAACTGAAAAAAATGTGCACGTCCTTACAGCATATTAATAACAAACAAATGTGCTATCTATTTATCATTTCTGGTTACTTGAGTTTTTTTTTTTTTTTGGGGGGGGGAGAGTTTAATTCTCAATCTGAAGGTTCCTGGGAACTGAATCCTAAAAGATGATGGAGAGAAATCCATAAAATTGTGCCAGATTACAAACTGTGTGTTAAATAATATAATCATATCCCAGACCCTTTTGGCAAGAGAGATACACATATATTTAACCTACTCTAAATACAGATAACATTTCACAGACATACCTAACACACAAGCCGCAATGCTCTTGTTTCTCCATTCCTTCCTTTCTCTTTTTCATTTACACTTATTGTCCTTCCTTTCTTTATATTAAAATAGGACTTTCCTTTCCTGAATGGATGAAGTGTCCAAATGATTTTGCATGTGTTAACCCACTATGTAAAAAAAAAAGAACCCTAATTTGATGATACCATAATATCAGGCTTCATGGAACTGTGATTTCCTATTTAATAACCATTTTTGATTGTGCTGATTTGTGGGGTGGGCAAATGGTTACTCCTACAACCAACTGTATCTGTCCAAACCTCATCCTTTGATATATTTAAATTTCCCAAGTTTAACCATCAACTAAGGCAAATAGATCAAAGGACACAGACAGCCCATAAAATACTAATTAGGCAGAATGAAAATTTCACCTCTGTAGAGTTTTAAGGAGAACTAGGGATGCCTGAAATATATGGCTCAAGAGCAGTTGTGCACATGCATGCACACGAACACTTTTGTACATTTCATCATGAAAGAATCCCAGCTTTACGATTATAATTAATTAACAGTATTATGATTTTGGCCTGAGAGAAAAGAGTTCTCTTGGGCCAGGCTTTGACATCAGAGCAGCACATGCTACTCCTCTGCACTGTCTAAGTAAAGAGTTTTGACTTGCACTTTGGGAATGATGTCTGACTTCATCTTCTCTTTATGAATAAATAAGGACAAATAGGGCTTAGTGAAGCTAAGACATTAGGAAGATTAGTGATTATAACACATCTCGGAAAAGGAGGAATCAATTAATACTGGGGCTAGGGCTAGGACTGTGTCCTATTTGTAATAGAGTTACCACAGGACTCCTTCTTCTTTAACAGTCACATAGAGGAAGGGAATTTCAGCAGGTTGACTTTGTCATAAAGGCAGCAACAGCTGAAATTGCACATTTTCTTAGTTGTTAACAAGAGAGATGGAGCCCTTAAAAAACAACAGGAGTTCAAATGAAATTTTTCAGTGTCATCGAACACTCCCTGATTTGGCTTGAACCATACCATCCCCTTTTGAAGTGGGGGTTATTTGATCCCAATTCAACAAGCTCAAACTGAACAGTTTGATTTGAACTGTTAAAAAATGAACCACATTTGCACATTTCTGGATCTTTCCCATGACCTGTATTCAGTATCAATTAGTACTGTTTCCAAGAAGGCTGCCACAAAATTTTACAATATGAACTGCTGCTCCACGCCAATTTTTTTGAACCTGACTTCATTCCACTACTGACAGCCAGCACTCAAACATACCTGAATATGGCTGCACCCATATGCAACAAAAAATATCGCATCAGTGGCCTAAAGGTGGTAGCATGTGGCAGGTAGCATTCACTACCCATTTCTTATCCACAATAAGGGCATTTGCACTCCGGAAGTGCTTTGGAGGGACTTTAATGTGGATGAGAAGTGGGTTGGACCCTTTTATGTGACAGTTATCACACCAAAGCTACTTTTAAGCTTCATTTTTCAATACATATGGTTGAAGGGATGCTCACTAGTCTTGCAGTATGGGCCAGTGGATGGTGGAATGGAATCAGGATTAAAGCAAAGAAATGAGATGGAGTTGCTCTTCACACTGTAACATTTGTGGTAGGTTCTTCTTGTAAATATGTATTAAGTGATGTTGATATTCATTTGACTAGGGTTTTCCCTGCCCTTAGGAAAAACTGTATTTCTAAATATTTTGTTTTGCATTCTCCTGATTTCCTCTTCCTTCTGCAGCTTCATGGATCTCCCGGTCTTATTCCCAGTTGTGCAGTGTGCGACTGCAGGGCTTGTCAGTCAAACTGTTCAGGAACCAAGGGCAGCACCCACATTCCACCTGGTTAGCATGGAACATGCCTGGGCTAAATCATGGAATATATTACAGGTTATAGGTCTCTTGTCTGCATGCTAATTTGAACATTTGTATATGCCGCATATGTAACATTTGTATATGTTACAACATTCTTACATTGGCGTTCATATTCCTACAGATGTTTCGGAATATGTGTACAAATGCTTCGGAACATTCATGAAACAGGGAGGTGAGAAAGCGGCTGCACCAGTCACATCTGCAATGGAACCAGAGTGCATTTGACATGGTTTGAGAGCAGATTTAAAGTGGATTCAGGGCAGATTTGATGCTTTCATAGTAGATATGTTACAGTATACATATCAGATATGTATACAAATATATCAGATATTTGTACAAATTTATACAAGTACATGTGTATCAAATAGAATCCTACTGCATTCAAAGGGGATCTATTCAAACAAATATGAATTTTCTTACATTTGATTAAATGAATCAAATACAAAAATGCCCATTTGTGCACAGCCCTAATGGCAGGCCTTGCCTGAGGCCTGCCATAGTTTTCACTAGTATATAGACAGGAGGTGCCCATTCTGGAATATATTTCAGAATAAGGCCAAGTATGGAAAAACACAGTGGTCTAAGCAAAAGGTGTGGAGAGAGACTTGCTTGAAGGAAGTTTTAAAGCAAACTGTCAGAACAACAACAACAACAAAAATCAGAATACCAGGTGGAAGAAATATGGAGGAAATAAAGCTGATCAAGAGTGGATGAGCATTCAGGAGCATGAGCTGTGAGGACTAGGAACTGTGTTAGAGTGCAGAAAACCATAGGTGTAAACACAGCCTCACGTAGTGACACAGAGAAAGAAGCATGTTTTCTAATAAAGTTGAAATTGTGAATCTAGTTGGAAGTTGAAAGGATGTGGTCTTTCTCCATTTCTCTCTGTGAGTTAGTCAAGGTTAGCAAGCTGTATCCCCCCCCCTTCTCTAACATATAAAGATCATAAAAGCCAGGGAAAGAGAACAGAAATGTTAATCATCTCCTTCAGAATTCAAGTAATACTCATGGGTGCTTAAAGCCCCCGCACCACATGAACATTAAACTCTAAAATTACCTAGCTGTTCTAACGTATGCTTTGGGGAGATGTAGAACCCTTGGAAATGGGTGAGATATAAGAGTGTGTGCAAATAAATGATGTGTTGATGGAAATCATTCCTTGTGAACAAAGCAGAAATAGAGAATATAGAGCTTACAGATGTATTACTTTAGCTCTGCACACTAAGCACAAAACTAGGGTTACCATATGAAGATGGGGAAGAGTTCCTGTCCCTTAATATTTGTGTAATAGGGAATTTCAGAGGAGTCCTGTCATCTTTTTTAAGATAACTCTACAAATAGGTAAGTCAAGGGTGTTATGTTCCAAGACTTTATCAGTTTTTCAAGGTTTTGTATGAAGACAAGAAGAATGGATGAAAATACCATTTGGGCCCCCAATTCTTGCCCCCTTCCACAGGTTCTACCTGGTTATGTTTGAAGACATTTAAAGACCCAATAACAGTACTGTTCATCACAACATGGATAAGCAGAAATATAGAAACAGCAGTGGAACTGACAAGTCTTGGCAACTGTCCTGTCACATTTCTAATTTTTGCTTTTACTCATCACTGCTTCCAAAATTCAAATAATTTATTGACCTCTTCTTTCACTAAGCATTGGACTTTTATATATCTTCCTTATTCTGCACAATTAGCTTAAGTGGGCAACACTTCCCTCACTAATTCACCCTACTTTCAGAAAGCTGATCAACAATTTGAATATGAAGCAATTATTTATTATAATTGTATAGACTGTCCATATACGGTAATATTAAAATTGGATATTGTGCTGAGGAATTATTGAAAATAAACATTCTTTCAATGAGATTAAGAATAAATCAAACCACACAGGACCATACTCACAAATAAACTAAACTTCAGTAGAGAAGAATGAGGGATATTAATCATGTGCTATTTATTGCTGCAAACAATAATATAATAATAAATCCAACCTAATTTATATTCAGTAGCACCGAGAGTGACAAGAGTTCTTGTTAGAAATTGCATACAAGTTGTACAACTCCCTTTGCAAACCACTTAAGCTGCTGTATTTGCATTTAAGTTGATATAGACATATTGAAAAGAATTGCCAGTTAGAATGTGTTTATGGGAACTGGAGAGAATATCAGTGTAGCATACAAAGGAAAACATATTAAGGATGTTGCTTTGTGTCAGAAACAAAATGTTGGTCTCAAAGAGAAACAAGCCCTCTCCGCACTGGGTCTTATTCCAGATTATATCCAGATTTAGGTACCTGCCACTACCATGCTAGCATAGAGTACAGTAGATTGTACGTGGGGCATGTTACAGTTTGCACCAGCATGCAATAACAGGTCTCTATTCTAGGAGTGTAAAATGGAATAACTCCCAGTGCAGAAAGTGACACAGACATCCAACACATGCTGTTGATAGTAAAATAGGTAGCATGGTTCCTTTGTGTGCTCCTTCTATTCTGTTCTGTGAGCCAGTTTGGTCTTGTGAATAGAGTGCTGGACTCATAACTCACAGTCATGGGGTTTGATTCTGCACTTCTCCATGAAACCAGGTGGGTGACCTTGGGCTAGTCACAGCTCTTGGCTGAGGCCTCACAACCCCATCTACGTCGCAGGGTGTCTGTTGGAAGAACAGAAAGCTTTGTCACTTACTTTGAGAGCCCTTATGGGTGAGAAAAGCGGGGTAGAAAAGCCAACTCTTCTTCTTCCTCCTCCTTCCTTACACCGTGTAACCGGATTTTACGGGGACTTTTTGGAAAAAGGGAAAACAACAAAGCTTCTCCTTTTTCCAAGATGGACTTCTCCATGAGAAGAGTTCCACGAATAGGAATTTTGGAATCCAACTTGCATGGCTTACTACTCTGCCCATGTATTGTCTTGTGGTCAAAGACTGACTATCATTATTTAGAAAGGTTTGAAATCTCCCAAGTCACTGTGTGCTTCTTATGTAAACATAGCCCCCATTTATCCATAGTTCTAATTATCTGAATTTTATGGTGGTCCCATAGGCTATTCAGTTATTCTGCTTTTTTAATTTGCAATTGACAGGCACATTATTAAATCATTTGACAAATCTTCTCAGTTGTATCTCTCTCCCTTAAGCTCCCCTTCATTCATTTTGTGTCAATTACCTTGATTCATTTCCTAGTGAAGTGTAACATGACATCATATGAACTCCCCACCTGATTATATTAGATAGTCAGAATTTGTATGCTTCATCGAGTCTTTTAGATGTTTCATTGGATTTTTCAGCCATTTCCTTTGGTTCATTTGGCCATTTCATTTGGTAAAATGCCCAGGAGAACTTATCCTGTGAAGCTTCAGTAATCAGAGATGACTTGGTACCCAGATCTAATCTATCCTAAAAGGCGCATTGTTGGGTAGAAAGTTGTCTACAAATATTTGGTTCAGCCTTAGCCCATCAACAGCATTAATCGACAGCAGGCTTTTAAATAGTTCTGTAACAAATGTTTGGGGCTGAACATTTTCAACTGTAAAAAAGAATGGTTCCAAATGTTCTTCCAATACCCCCTTTAACTTATCTTTTAAAGCACTAGTTTCCTGCCATATGTTGCCCCAAACCTCAGTACCGTTGTGTTTGCTCTAAACGGCTTCTTAGCTACAGCTCATTAGATTTTGCAAATAACGATTTCCCTATATCTTAAAATAAACCATCATAAAAAAGCTGCAACCTGCAATCAATCTGAACTGAAGAGAGACTGCTGTTTTGCTTACATGCCAGTTAAATGAGAAAAGGCTTATGAATGCAAGTCATGCTTTTACCCTCCTGCTTCCTATTCCAAGAATTAAAAAAGAGAGAGAAGAGGAACATCAAAGTCAATGGAGAAAGGTTCATCACAGGAGATGGAATATTTACACAAAAAAATCACCTATTTTGACTCAGGCTTTTGTCAAATGAGATGTTGAAGGCTTTCAAAGAGTGGACTCAATAAATAAAATAGATAAAATAAAAAATTATTAAGCTGAAACAGCTACAAAAAACATTGATCTGGTCAGGATCAAAAAAGCAGCAGTCGTCTCAATGCTTTGAAAGTTGTTCACCATCATCCCACTCTTCCTTCCCTGTTTTGGAGCAACTTCTTCTAGGAAGAAGACTCTCCCTTTTTTTTATTGCTAATTTGACTGTCTAAAAGAAAAGATGATTAAGGAGTAACCAAACTATGCCCTTTCCAAACTTGGCTTTGTTTTGGAATACATGTCAGGATAGGAGTCTGTATTCGGCATGCTAATGTAGACTATGGCAGGGCTCACCTAAGGCTTCTCATGGCCTATATTAGCATGCAGGCAGCAGTCCCCTATTCCAGGATACATTCCAAATTAAGACCAAATACGAAAAGGCCCCGTGTTTTTGCAAAAACTCCCCTCTTTCCATTTGAACCTTGGCATGGTTGTGTACTTCTTCCAAGAACAGTTTCATCAGCTTCAATTTATGTTGCTCTACTGCAAAATTTATTTATTTATTTATTTAGACATTAAAACATATCAAATAGTAAAACATAATTAAAAATATAACCCCCTTCCTCCCACCCCCACCTTCCCTCCCTAACAGGACAGCATCCTGTGGAAACTATTTAAACAGCAAAAGGCTGGGTAAAAAGTGCACAAATGCAATTTTTGCATTTGATTTCGATTCAAATAAAATATCTGAATATTTCATTCTAATCAAAATTCAAAAATCTGGATTTTCAAAAATCCAATTTGAACCCAGATTATCCGGATCCATGTTTTCAAAAATCTAATTCGAATCGAATGATAACTAATGTCGGGAATATTCGTATCTGGTTTTCAAATCCGTTTGTATCCTGTTTCGATCGCATTTGCATTCTGTTTTCATCCCGTATTATATGCACAAATAAACCCGATATATTTGGATGCGATATACAATGTCAAATTCAGTCAATCCATTTGAAAATCTGTATCAGCGTTTCAAAAATCCAGATTCGATCTGAATTCAAAAATGCGTATTTTTGAAAATCCAATTCAAATTCAAATGTCAATATTTTTCAAATTCAAATCCGATTTTTGAATTTTTGAATATCCGCGCACATCCTTTAAAACGATATGTTTTCAGCAGGTGCCAAAAACTATGCAGTGTAGGCCCCTGGTGAATCTCAAGGGGGAGGCTGTCCCAGAGTCTAGGGGCCACAACAGAATAAGTACTCCTGCAAGTCCCTATGCCTCAAACCTCTGAAAGAGAAGGAACTACAAGAAGGCCCTCTACTTGAGATCTCAGTGCCCAGGCAGGTCTATATAATAGATAATAATGTAATGATGATAATTAAAAAGAGGTCTAACAAAGAATACAACTTTATTAGTGCAAGTCTAAACAGTCATAAACATTTAGTCCCAAATCCCTCTCATCAGCCAGCAGAACCATGTGGCCTTAGGGCCTGTCCATACATTATCAATCTTCCAGAGAAGCATATCTATTACAAGGCTAGTCTTCAGACATACTTATGAGCTCATCACTACAACCTCTTTTTTTAATTTGATGGCTTACAGTAATTAATGTAAAACTTGAAATACAAAACAAGGCATCAATTTTTAATTAGATGGTGGTGGTGGTGGTGGTGGTGGATGGATGGATGGATGGATGGATGGATGGATGGATGGATGGATGGATGGATGGATGGATGATGGGAAAATGTATCTCTACTGTGTCTGAGATGCTTATACAGTATATGTTTTTTTAAAAAATAAAGCAAAACATTTTTAAAGGGTATATTCTTGCAAATGCATGTAGAATTGGCACAGACTGAACTTTAGTTTGGATATAGAAGAATCCTCTGAAAAATAAAAATTGACAGATTCACCCATGCATGGTTCATATTGCTTGGACCACTTAACAGGCTCTAAAATGCATGTTTTATATGTACCATATAACCAGTATTTAAAGAAAGAGGATAACACACCACATAATACTAGAAGCAGTGACATGGTCAGAAGCTCTTTTTCCTCTGTACATTAATTCTAGATATTCCTTTCATTATCTTCCTGTCAAAGTTTTAGATGTGTTTCATGGAAATATTTTGATATCAGAAAATGTTCCTGAGAGATGTACTCATTTTGCCACAGTTGTAGAGCTTGAAGCAAGCATACAAATAATCATTGCCAATAGTGAATGAGTAGAGGACCTAGGACCAAGAAGGTGGGACTAGCTAGAAGCTGCAAGCTATCAATGACACTTCAGCTCCCTCCAGACATTAGCAGCTTAATCTGCTATTCAGTGACATTCTGAAGCAAAGTGCTGTTGGAATTATTGCCTATTACTCAAATGACAAGGAAACAGTGTGGGGAAAGCTGAAGTACTTACAGATGTGGATGGTGGCTTCTGCCGTGATGCAAAATATACAGCTGAGCATTACAGAAGTGCACGATCACCATCCCGCAAGCATGCACAGCAAGTTTGACCTCACACATATGTGGTAGCTATTCCCACCACCTTGGTCCTAGGTAATGCTTTCCAAGAATTTTACTTCAGTTTTTGGTGGGTGGGATTGTTGGAGGGAGTTCATGTTTAATCTTTTTAATATTTCATTTAGCAGTGTGCACACTGTGTGTGTCTGTGTGTGTGCCTAAAGCAATAGAAAAGAGACAAGGAGAATGGTGCAACACCCAACCTAGAGATCAGGATGTTATAGAGCTAGGAGGTGGAGGAGATACTGTGCTATCAGAAGAGGTGAGTAGTTGCACTTCATCACACCAACAGGTTCCCCCTTCTTTCCACATACTCTTCAGTGCTATTACACATAACCTCTGAGTCTTCTTGCCTAGTGGCCATGGGGCTTTTCAAACTTACCTAATTAGTCTGGTCCCTTGTCAGGTGCAGTAACTGTAGTGGCACTGCCACCGGTCCCTTCTTTGGAGGTTTAAACCAGTTCCTTTCTACTGAGGTCCTAAGGATGACAAGGGGCTAAACAATCCTCCCCCTCCCCTCTTGAGTTTACTTGGAGGAATACTATTAATTTAGCTCCTGGTAGATCCAGCCATGAAGGCCTGGGAGTAGGCTTCCATTTTCCAAGAGAACAAGCATATAGAAGATATAGAAATCAGCAAGCTTAAATCAAAGGACTTATAGTGTCCTTCCCTTGGTTGCAAGAAATAATATCAAAAAAATGAACGATGTTTAAGTTGCCCAATTAAGTTCCCAATCTCCATTCCACAATCTGTAACTTTTTAAAGATAAACACAAAACTTAGTCATGTCTGACTATTTTACTTGCAGTCCTTCCTGGGAAGTTCCTTCCCCTTCCAGAGCTGCCTTTCTAAGTAACTCCCTATGAAATTTCTTTAACCTCTGACTGGAGAGTTCCTCAATGCATCATTGAATGGCTCCTGGCTCTGCTCTATTTCTGCTTCTTCTCAGAATATGTCTTTGACCCTCCTGCTTTCTCATTGGCTAACAAAAGCCATGTATGTGCTACAGCCAATCCAGTACCTCCCCCAAGATTATTTGCCAGATTTCATTTTGGATGCTGGGAGTTAACTTTTTTTTTAACTCAGTCAATCAATGACCTGTGGAATCATTATAAGATGGAAGAGCAGTACTAACTATCATGTACTAACAGTATTCTAATGAGAGTTTAGAGCAGATCACCTGCTTGATGAGTCAAGTAGACCTCACAGTATTCTATCACAAAGACTGTACCATTGGTCAAGACACATTGATGGTGTCATTTAAGCACTGTCTTACACAAGTGGGGCAAATATCTTTAGAACACCACTAAAATATTCCTCTGGACTAGTTTGAGAGTAATTTGTTTCATATTTTTAATAAATAAATCAGGTTTCATATCATAAAGCATAGTTATGGAAATATATTTCTAAAAGATTTGTTTTAAACCAGGATCAAATGGAACTTGAATAATTTTGCTTCTAAAATTAGATTAATTTTGAAGTGCTGGAGCTCATTTCAGCCTTCACATCTGCTTCATTTGTTAACTTTATTCAAAAGGATATTTCTTATTTCATTTCTTTAAACATGAGTGAATTTTTCATAAAAGCATCATTGTATCACAATACAGGTCTATAGTACTAGTAACATTTCAAGTCCAAATGTTACATCAGTGGTTCCCAAAGTTGTCTGGGCTACGACCCATCTAATATAAGTTTACCAACTCAGGACCCACCTCTAGGAAATTTAACCGTTACCAATATGAATAAAGGACTTTTCAAATAACAAACACAGTTTTAATACAATTTTTTTTATTACCTAATTAAATAATTACATCAAAAAAGTTATTTCAAATATGGTTAAATTTCCTAGAGGTGGGTCCCGACCCACAGTTTGGGAAACCCTGTGTTAGATACTTTGGGTGTTTTTCCACTGACCTCCCTTAATCCAGATCTAAGAAGATCTGGATTTAAGAAATGGGTACTTCCCTTAATCTGGATCTAGTCAATCTGGATTAAAAAAAATTACCCAATGCGTTTCCACAGGTGGTCTAGCATCCAATAGCAATGGGTGCTAGCTTGCTTGCAGTGGAAATGCTGGAGCACCCATGTGGCGGATCTGGATCTACTCACATAGGGCCCACCTGTCACCCCAGGTGTTTTGGGGGACAGGGGTGCAATCTCAAGAGACATTCTGGAGAATCTTCAAAGAATCTTCAGAGTGGCTCTGGAGAATCTCTGGAGTGATCTGCCACAAACTTCGAAGATTCTCCGGAGCCTTTGACAAAGGCATTGCCCTTGCATGGGGTCCGCTTCAGAGCCTGTGCTAAACTTTGAAGGCAACTTCAGTGGGACTTTGAAGAATGTGCACAGACTTCAATGTTTTGAGTTTTGGTGCACCCCCCATGGGTGCCCCCCCCCGAGCCTTCTCTAGACCCCATTGTCCAATTGTGGCAGAAATTGGCTCTGTATAATCCAGATTTGATGGCTGAAGACCCCTTTAATGGGATCTACACAAAATCCGGGTTATAGGTCCTGAAGGACCCATATGATCCAGATTTCCCTAGAACTGGTGGAAACAAATGTGGCTCTATTGCGGTCTGTAGTGGAAATGGGGTCCTCCTGCTCTGAGCCAAATGGCTCCTTAATTGGTCCTTAATGGGTACTTAGTGCTAGAGGACAAACACCCTTTATTCAGAAAAGCAGATGTGTTTACCAGATGTTGAGTTATCTCTAAACAAATACAGACTGCTGTTGCAAACACAGCATTAAAGACAGAAAATTATTGGACTGATTTTTATGTTACTTTTGTGTTTTCATACTTTGTGACAAAATGAATACCACACAGCAGAGGAACAATGTTGTTTATGCAGAATTTCAGTTAATATTAACAATCACCTTTGCCACACAACTGATAACTAGATGAGGTGTCCTTGACTTTTTTTAACACTCAACAGGAAGTAAAAGGAGGGGGAGGGGAGTAAGAAAAATCAGCAGCATCACTGGTGGCAGTGTAGGGGTGTTCATTTTAGACCAAGATCTCTATTCAGTTACAGTACATTAAAAGTCCAGACGATTCATCATTACTTTTCTCTGTGTCAAAATTTCAGCCGGATCTAGGTGGTCCATGATTCCCTCTGTTTTTGTTTAATTCCCATCAATGCTAGGTGACTTTAAGCATGAAAGCTCAGCTTTGCTCAGTGAACCAAACACAACTTTCACAGATCCATTTGTCCATGCAGCTTCCACCTGAATAACTGTTATGTTTTGTCTGTGAGCTGCCCTTGAATTTTTTCTGAAAGTAGCAGCTGGTACAGGTGCTACCAGTACCATTTGACATTAGTTCAGAATGAAATACACTGGCTGGCTCAAAGCTGCTGTTCCCTTTCTTCTTCAAGGTAAGAGTATCTGTATATAAGGTTTTTACCTTAGGACTGGCATTTAAGTGGCAAGTCATTGTATTCTTCCAGTTGCCTTTTCTATTGGTGTTATGTCTTCTTAGGGCCTTTCTGCACTTCTTGTCTGTATGGCTTTCCTCTCCTGGATTTCTTTTGCCTACACACTGGTGCAGACTAGAGAGGTACCCACCCTCACTAGCCACCACAGCTATGTTCCATCTACACGGCACAGAGCATATTCTAAATCCGTAGGTCTCAAATGGCTTCCTTGTCTGCTTCAGATCCAGAATACCAGTAGACCTTGATAATGAGATCTACTGGTATACCAGGGCTATGGTATACCAGACCCCCTTGGGGCTGAAATTCATGTGTCCATAGTGTCCTAAAATTCATGTGCATCAAACTGCTTCTGTTGTATAATAATAAAATATATAGACATTTGCTTAGGACTGCATACTAAGGAGCAAATATTCCCCTATAAATACACATGACAAGCAACTTCTGGTGGATGCCGAAGTTTAACAAACAAACTATGAGCTTTTCTTGCTTGCCTCAACTTCAATTATAACTTTATTAATAACTTTATTTTCTGTCATTCATCCTTTTACAGCCTCTTTCGTTCACTTCCTACTGCTGAAAAGGAAAATAAAGAAGGATATTCTTAAGAGGAATAGAAAGTAAGAATAAGTATTACTAACAAAATAGAGAGCCAATAATTTAAGGGATTAACTCTTCTTTATGGTCTATGTAATGTGTTCTGTTCTTTAATGTTAGTTAGGCCTATTACAGGTACAAATCTATATTTTTCGAAGTCTGTGCTAATCTGTTCCATCCTTTTATCTTTCTCTATCAGCAGTTCATTTTATTAGGCCAACATCAAGGGTTTAATAAAATAATTTCTTTTCCTACTGTACCCCTAAGCTGTATGCCCCCTTGATTTATAATCCGTTTTAAAAAACCTTACAAATGGTGGCTAGGTTTACAGTGTTTCCCACTTGCTTAGTAACATACATTTCCAAAGAATTTTTATTTCAGTTCTTTTCTGACAGCTTTATTTATCTGTTATCTTTTTGTAGTTTTGCATCTTTGAGGTTTTGCTTAGCTTTTCTTGATTACTGCTATTTAACATTTTATATTGCTTTGCCCAGGCATGCTGTAGTTAACATATTCCCTTGCCTTCTAAGTAGGCTTTCTTTCTTTCTCTTTGTTAAAAAAAAGGCTTGCTAGTAAGATCTTTCTGTCCCAGCAGGTTTTGCCTTTTCTCCCTTGTATTTTGAAGGCTTAATTGTAATTGATATAAAGTTCCTTGAAAGCTGTTTAGGAATCTGAAAATCAGAACAAATATTTTGCAGAAGTGAAATTTCACAGAATAAAGGACTTTTCTTAACTATACAAAACAAAACAGAACAAATCTATCAAGATATTGTTATCAGGGGACTAGGATCTAACCTTGAGCTCCTTGAGTGCAAGAGAGCTAGCTAGGTGGGAAGATCCTTCATCAGCTCCCAATGGTGGTCCATCCCTCCCTCAACTGCCACCAGGAAAGCCCCTTGCCTCATTGGAGCATAGGGAATAGAGCAAGCTGGGAAGATACTCCAACAACATTCAGAGGTACCTCTTCCCTCCCCCTTCCCCTGCCATCAGAAGAAGCACTTTGCCTGAGAGAATCGAGAAGAACATGTAAGCTGAGAAGATCGTCCATCAGTTCCCGTTGTTGGTCTAACCTCATCCTGTGTGGATCTATTTTTATTTGTAATATCTTAATAATATTCATTCATTCATTCATTCATTTTGATGTATAAACCAGTCTGATACTTAAGGTGAAGAGTAGTATAAAAATATAAATAACTGAAAAAAAAACTCCTCCCTATTTAGACCTATATCTAGTTCCACACTGGTTACAATATACTATCCAATTAGCAATAGTGTCTTTCTAGTTATAAAGGAAATGGGAGAGTTGACACTTAAACCAAGAAGCCTCTTCTTGTGTGTGTACAGTAGAAAGGGTTGCATTGGCTGTGGCTATATAAAATCTGTTTGACAAAAAAATGGAATCTATACTACTCCCAGACCTGGAAGAATATCCAGGGGTAAATGTACAAGCTGCACAAAATATGTCAAATGCAGCAACATGATGTGAAAAAACTAGTTTTTTAAAAAATGAGAGGGAGCACAGGTACCCAAATCTGAGCCCTGTGGTAGGGATATGCATGGATATTTGTGCAATTCAAAATTTGTACAAATACACACAGATTTCAACATTCACTCTCAAATCGAATTGATCTGGCCTTTGTTGAAGCTTGACAAAGCTTCAGAGATTTCCCACGATTCCCATATGGGGAAGGCATACTTGGGTCTTGGAGCAGTGGCAGTGGCAGGTGAGTGGGGGGTGAGGCAGGAAAGGAAGGGAGAGGTGGGGGTGTTCCCTTTGCATGTGAACATTTGTCAGATGTTCATACGCAAAGCCAAGGCCCCCTACATTCTTAGCGGGGATTCAAGTGAAGCTGAATATTCCCCCATTAGATTCTCATCAAATTGAATGGGGGAATTTGACTTTGTGCACATCCCTAACTTGAGGACCATTTCTTCCTGAATCCAGCATGTCTGTAGCCTCCATACAAATATAAACAGAATTCAAATAACACTACAGTACTATACAGTGTTCCATGCTTTATCCTATAGAAGCCACATTAATAAACTGTTGTTGTTTTAATATATGTCTGATTTTAAACGTTGTTACCCGCCATGAGACCTTCAGCTATAGGACAGTACAGAAATATAAATAAATAAATAAATGTTCACATTGAAATGTCTTGTATAATTATAATTACAGGGTGTTTATGGTACTTTTACAACTATTCTACAAATATTCAAGCAGATAACAAATCCCAGGTATAGAATGCAGATCCTTTTGCTTCATTCAGTATCTGAGGGAGGCAGCATGCACAGACTGAAAGTGTCAAGCAAAAGATGCTGTACACAATCATAATAAGAATTCTCACTGCTCTGTCCACCAAAAATCAATTACCGTATGCACAGCAGTATCAGGTTTCCACTTACAGTGATCTCCTATCCTCCACAGTTCCAATCCATGCATTGTGCCCACACTGAGGACTTATCTGATCCTGTCCTCCTGTGATGGAAATCGGTACAACACATGGAAATAAAGCAAAACTGCTTGTGCTTGATGCTGAGAGCTCCAGATGCTAACTAGTAGCAAAAGTGTCACACTTTCTTCAGTGCAAGAAAGGGAAGGAAACAGAAGAAGGAAGGGGTAGGGGAATGATAGCATGGAGTTGATTGAGAGGGGGTGTTTATTCATTCATTTATTTGGATCACTTTCATACAACTTCCTTGATAATTTATCACAAGGAGTAGCTGAGAGGAAAATGTGCATATGAAGGTGCCTCCCTCCATCTTACCTGTATAAATTTTGAAACAGATCTTTCCCCATGACACTTGATTGTGTTAGAAATCTGCATGATGCTCTTATGCTGCTCTTAGCCATGAAAGATCAGGGTCTGCTTGTCCCTACTCCCTTGGAGAACAGTGGATTTACTCACAGAATCAGAGTCCGAACAGACCCACATGTGGACACACCCATCGTACCACAAATGTTCACTAGAGCACTGTAACTCCTTAGTGGGAGTAAGTGTTCCCCAGGAACTTACCCTGCTCTCCTTGTAGTCATTATCCTGTTGTACTGCTGCCACTTGAGTGAAACTACAGACTGGTGTCATCTAACTGTTTGTGGAACTCAGGAAATGGCCCATGTGTTTGAAGACCCCTACTGCTAGGATAAAGGCAGGCAGGAGAAAAGCCCATCATCCCTTAAGAAGAGTATTACTAGCATAGTGTTATTCTATGTACAGGAAGTAAGAGTGCAAGATCCAACATTAAAAGCCAATGAGCATATTAAATAAACTTATTAAAACCATAACATATTGAGCATTAAAATCATAACAAAGCCTGGATGTGGAGAGAAACATCTGTTTCCTTATTTAGCCAAAGGCCAGAGTAAAGAGGTGCACCTTTACAGCTCTTCTGAACATATAGAGCCAAGTTGCCTGACACATCTTAGGAGAGAGACTATTCCACAATATAGGAGCCACCACTAAAAAAAGCCCTATCCTGGGAACCCACTCCTTTTGCTACTGAGGAAGGAAGCGGAAGAAAGCAGAGAAGTTGGTTATTGCTTTTATTAAAAAATGATCCTTAGATTTATTCTTTTTTATCATCAGCAATAGCAGGATCCATACAATAGTGGATATTGTCACCTCTACAGCTGGAGCATTAGCTCTTGCTGTAAAAGTGAAAAGTGTGCAAAAGACAGTGCAAATACTAAGGAAACTTTCATTCCTCATCTTTGAAATTTCCTCCCAAGGATGTTTGCAATTGACAGGAAGTGGCCACAGAAATCTCCCATTTTCTGTGTTTTCTGAAACAGGGCAATGTTGGGTGGATCCCTGAGACACACTTTATTCATATTAGCAAATTGGTGTGGAATGGCAAAATCCAGGAAGGATTGCTTTCTCCTGTTCTGCCAGAAAAGCCAGGTGACAAAGCCTAGGAGAACATATCTGTCCAGTGGGTATGGAAATATGTGGTTTCAATGCCCTTCCAGCACTCCCGTGGCATCATTTTGGCACTGTCTGGATCCTGCCTATGGCACCATTTTGGCACTGCACAGATCTTGCCTAAGTATTCTCTATTTTGTTCTTAATGTAACCGAAAAATATCCTTCACACAAAGAATTAGTCATAATATTTAATTATGATCTCATGACATCATATTTTTTATCAAATTGGATGTTCCATTGACAGTTTTCTGCTTTATGGCATTTAAAATTATATTGGTAGCTCCTAATATATAATTATTTGAATCAAACTTTTTGAAACAAGCATCTTTCAAACAAGTTTTAAATATTTCTCTTCTTTGCTAAGTACCAGATGTTGAGAATTTGAAAGCTTGCTTATTTTGGTCCTTTGGTCCTTCAGAATATTCTTTTCTGACTCAACATCACTCATTTCTTGTGTATTTAGTCTATTTGAGTGAATAAGCTTTAAGAAATGACAGTTCCGTTCTGCTAAATTGAAAGCATAAACCACCTGCATTTTCAGAGAAAAACCTGAAGAGCTTTAATATCTTACAAAAGAACAACTGAGTGGATACCATGCCGAGTTATTAAGAACAGTTTCCAATACCTGAAAATTAACAAAACACAGTATGTCTATGCTTGGGTAGAAATGTTCAGATGAAGAAGAATAATTAAATCACATAAAATTTAAAAGTAACTCAAGAGTCAAGAGGTGATTCTACATGGGCTGGGATACTGGACCAGCAAATGTACTAGTGTCAAGAATCACCAACCAGGGTCCTAGAACCCAAGGCAAGGCAAGGCAATGACTGAATTGACACTTAGGCCTCTAGTGTGCAATTAGGACAGCTCTATAGCTCTGGTACAGAGTATCTGTGCCAGAGCTGTCCTAATTGCATACCAGAGACCTCAGTGCGAATTCAGACAATGACACAGGCTCTTAGAAGGTTCTTCTGTTTACTAGGGTTAATAGCAGAAGACAGGAATCAGGAGCAAGGCTACAGTATTTCACCAGGTTCTCAAAGGCACACTTCCCCATGGATTCTCCCTCACTCCATCAAGGCCTTTACAGTTGTACTGCAACTGAGATAACAATTGCTGTGTCAAGGGTAGCTTCCATGAGAAAGCAGTTATTCAAATATTCAGTTTGAATTGAATCCGTCTTTCACTTGTACATACAAACATTTCAATTAAACAGTTTATATTTTCCGAGTTTTTTTCCTTGAAAAGGGCCTCTTGCAATAGAAAAAAAAATCTGGCACTTTTTCTTTTCTTTTTTTGCTTTATAACAAGTTCCGAATCGAACATGAACAACTGTTCAATTAACCAAACTAAACAAATGGGTGTTCAGTTTCACGGCAAACCAAAATCATGATTTTCATTTCTGCACATGCCTGGTTACTTGCTTTCAAGTTTGCTGCCATTTCTCTTTGTACTCATGTATCTTTTTTGATCACATTCTTTTGCCAACATGCCCTTGCTCACATCTCTCTTTTGCACATGATTTAAAATCCTTTTTTGGTTATACATTTAGTGAGAGGGCCTCTTCCCACTAGGGCTTAGAACCCTTCTAAGACCCCATTAGGAACCCAATTAGTACCCGATTGGTACAAATTGGGAAGGCCCATCTGCAGGGCCCTGCCCCCAAAAGTCAGGGGAAATCCAGACTGAATAGGTCCTTCAGGCTTTTAAATCTGGATTTTGTGTTGACCTGATTAAAGGTGCCCACAATGGGATCTTTGGGCATTTTCAAGATCCAGATCTCCAGGAGAACCCTATCTCTTTGACTGTGTGTGGAAAAGGGGGGGAGAATCAGCCACCAATGTGCTTAAATTTACTGTGCACTCAAGATGTAAGTGGCCAAATGATGTTTACTAAATATCCAATGCCGAATATGAACAAAGCTTGAGCCTATAGAACATTTTTTGCATTTAAACTTTCTAAATACATGCTTATTGCAAAACTTTGTTGGGAAGTGTGAAAACAGGAGGACATGATTGTAAAAAGAGAGAGAGAACAGAATGTGGATAAGAAACCATTATGAATAGTCTAGACTAGAGAGTGATTTAAACAACTTGTGATCTGGTGCAAAAGCCAGAAGTCTATATTAATCTTGCTTATATTGTGCTAAAGGTTTACCTTAGTGCAGGTGGTGCCCACCTATAGTGGTTTCAATAAAGGCTTTTAACTGTGCTGGCAGTCTTGTTCTCCGTTTCTGACTCATTATAGAACAGCCTCACAGTCTTCAAAGGGGAACAGTGTTCTTTTCTCACTTCACACAACTCCTCACTTCAGAGGATGGTTTAACTTGGAGGTGAATCAGCTATTCCTTCAGAGACCAAGTTTTCTTCGAACTGAGTGCAACCCTCCATAAAGTAGGACACAAAACCACCCCAGGAGTACCTAGGTCTTCATGAAATGGTGGTACTGAATCCATTAGACATGAATTCAAGACTCTTCCACTTTCCCATTTTTGTTTCCGATGTGAATGACAAGCAAGAGAACTACAGCTTGAAAACAAAGATTCCCACAAGGCAAGCAATTTTTAGAAGCCTAAACATTTATTAGTTTTCTATTCTTGGTTACGAAGTTGCCAACCAAGAATGTGCAGCTGTGAAATCCTACTCTGAAATATGTATCGTCTCAACTTTCATAAATATTTTAGACTTTATACAAACACAGCAGCAAATATCAATTGAGAACCTTTCTGGGTAGCACATTTATTCAGGTTAAAATGGGAGGTGGCTTGGCAGACTACATGTGGATTGGGAGGGTGAGTAGGAAAGAGCCTTAGCCATATAACCCACAAACCCTAATTTAGGTTGTTTTATTAATGTACTGTCAAGGGGATCCTGTCAAGTGATAAACTGTAATGAACTCCAGCCGGACAGTCTGTAAATCTAAAATAGAGCTTTGATTTGAAGCAGCTACTTGTTGTTTGCCTCAGCTCTGGCTGAGTGAGCCCTAATTTGATCATTAAGTGACTATCCCACCAGGGAACAATGAGAAATAGTCCCAGAGAGCCACTTCAGCCTATTACTTTTACAGGTTCAATGCCAAATGAAGAAGCTTGCCAAGGGGCGTTCTCTCCACCTATTATAAAAAAAGCTTTTATTTCTTCATTCATATGTAGTAGTAGTAGTAGTAGTAGTAGTAGTAGTAGTAGTAGTAGTAGTAGTAGTAGTAGTAGTAGTAGTAGTAGTAATTTGCTCTAAGCTACTACTGGGGGTTGAAAAAGACTGTGCTGTTAAGGCTGCATTCACATTTAGTAAAAAATGTGGCAGTGTGTGACAACTCATATTTACACTCCATCTTTTCCAGTTCTGAATGTTCATGAGAGGCAGTGGGGCAGTCTGGCAATGTGAACAATCCCATCTGTGAATCATCTGTGTGGATGCAATCAGATATGCATAAAGGAGAGTCACTTGGAAGAAGAGGAGTTTGGGATGCCAGACATTTGACCCCTGCATGGGCTTTCTATATCCTGAATCCGGGAAAAGGTTAGCCTTTCTTCATATTGGGAATAATAAGATAAGGGTGATTCTTTTCTCTCAGTCACATTGGGCAGGAAGCTTCATAGACAACCCCAGCATGGGAACAAATGCTGTTGGTGAGAACCAGTCATGGTCATGAGGACTTAGGATGGTGGTGGCTGCAAGCACTTGTCATTAGGGAGGTGCTGCCAGACTTTTTGGTAAAGGAACACCACTGCCTTGAAACACCAACTGGGATTATTATTTTTACTGTCTGCATTCCTGGTTTTTTTGATGTTTACAGAAGGACATGTTTTCTAAAAGAGAGAACTGAGTAAAAAGCCCCATTCAATCACAACATAAGATAACTTTAAGCCACCTCAGGGGTGTTTTTGTTTTTTACTGTGAGGGAATGCAGCCTGAGATTCATTTTCACTATTTAGTCAGTGTTAGGCCCTTTCTCCACTAGGGCTTAGAAGCTCTTGATCTAGCTTAGACCTCATTTATTAAGTCTACACGGCAACCTAAGGGACAGTCTGGATCACACAGTTGTGCAGATGCCATATTCCCATAATCCAAAATTCCCAGAAATTGCTTTCAGCATGGTGCACAATAGCTCACTGCCAAAAATCACACGTGCACATGCATACACGCACATGTCCCATGGCTAGGATCTGACATTCCTAGCTGTTTGGGGTGGGGGTGGGGCTGCTTGCACAGCACCGCACAGAATTAGCAGCCTCAGAAGGACTGATCCGGATTAGTGCTGTCCATGTACATGGCACTCATCTGGTCCTTGTCTCCCCATGTTCTGGATTAGGGAAACTGAATCTACTCCACCTCAGTGCAGAAAGGGACTCTGTCCTGGGAATCTTAGCAAGCTAGTTTGAAAATGAACTTGTCAGCATAATGTGTAGCATAGATTTGAATCTGTGGGCCACTTTTTAGTCCGAGAAGAATGTTCTTGATATATCTCAACTTTAATATATAGAGAGTACTTAACTACTAGATACATATGAAGTGCAGTATGAGTCAATGGATGTCTCATCAGTTTAGTCAGGACCAAATTAATAGTTAATGGGTCTACATGTACATTTATTAGCTTCAAATATACTGTTCCCTTAATAATTTCACTGACATCAAGCTAATCTGCCAAAACACTGCTGCAGAGATGTATTTCAAAAACTGCAAATAAATGATGTCTAAAGAATATGTGCCGAATTAACTATTAAAATACTAATGTATCTGTAACAAGTGGTGGGTAGTCTATTATTCTGATTCTATTACTTTTCTTGGGTGAGAAGTCTCATTTCCTGTCTACTTTGCATGGTGGAATAGATATTTGCGACACCTTATACAGCCATAGCAGAAACATATATCAAAATAAGGTATTGCAGCAGAAGGGATCTGTGTGTCAGTTCTTTCCCAAATATCGGTCTTCTGAGCCATCAGAGTAATCTGGAATTTTGTCTATGGAAGAAGAAAAATCTTTATGCCTGATGATTTTGAAGAAATTGAGGGGGGGGCACAGTTTTATTATGCATGAAATTAAATCTCAAACTTTAATTTATGAGACTAATTTGGGGGAATATTCTGCTACTTCAGCTGCTCCTCAAGAAGGAGCACAAAACAATAAAAGCAAACATACATGCAATGCAGCTGTGTCCTTAACACACCAACACTGTTTGCCATGTATAATATGCAGGAAGCAGCAGCAATGCCTGCTCCCTTCATCTCTGATTTGAAACTCCTCCCTACCAATGTTCTGATTGGTTCATATAAACTGTCACTCTCTGCCTTTTTACCCTTTTGTACTCTAGTGCAAATGTACAAACAAAGCAAGGCAATGGTGTTATTTCCTTAGTAGTGCGCCCGTGCAAATCAGCAAAGAAAAGAACTGAAGAGGAGTGAACCATTCCATTCCCAGTTGCCTCTGATACCTGTAACAAAAATACTCAGTTTAACAGACCATAAGCAGCTAAAGTAATGCAAAATGCAGCTTTATCACAGGAAAAGTTGAAATTTAAAGTCTTTGGGCAGCTGAGTTATAGAACAAGGTCATATTAAGCACTCCTGAATAGGGGTGTCACAAATGGGGTTTTTGACATTTAATTCATAATGAGTCATATGTTAGAAAATCTGTATTCATACGAATAGATCCCCTTCAAATGTAGTATGATTGTATTCATTACGAACGTATTCATATGTATTCATACAGATATCTGATATGAACGAATACGTATAGGATACATATCTGATACGTCATAACAAACCTGCTCTGAAAGTGTCAAATTTGACCTGAATCCATTTTTAATCTGTTCTTGATCCATGTCGAAAGCAATCTGGATCCAATGCATTCATGTGTGAATGTCTGAATTCGGATGAATTTCGACTAATAACAAATGTTATGAATATTCATGCACATCATTACTCCTGAAAAACTCTCCAAACTTAAAACCAAAGGTAGGAAGCAAGCAACTGAATGTATGTTCCCTGAGAATTGATTGGTTGTGCCCTCCATGGGAAGAAAAGAAGCCCTGCCTGCCATTCTCTCATGAAGCACCCATATCCAGTGTCCACAAATGCAGGATATGGTGCACATAAAAACATATGCTGTTTGTAAGAACCAATGCATTTTCCCTGCAGGATGAAGCACTCTGCAGAAAATGTAGATTTCATGGTAAATAATGCATTGGACATAAGATTTCTTCACAGCAGAAACTGATTTAATGCACAATAAAACTTGTGCGTAGCTAGTCTCTAAGCCTTGCCAATTATGAAGCGATAGGTATAAGGATATGCACAGAGGGTATTTAACACCAAGTTTCTACCTTCCCACATTTATTTATTTATTTATTTATTTATTTATTTATTTATTTATTTATTTATTTATTTATTTATTTATTTATTTATTTATTTATTTATTTTCACTTCTAATCCACCCAATACCCTAAGGCCCTAGGACTTGTTACAATAAACCCAGTCTAACAGAATAATAGTTTACAATTAAAATTTTATTTGTTAAAACTGTAATTAGCAGTGCCAAAAAGGGAAAGGCAGCAATCTTTTCAGCCAAAGGCTAGGGTAAATAGATGTGTCTTTATTGTATGTCTAAAAGCATACAGAGATCGGTTGGAGATACATTTGTAAGTGTTTAGTTCACATGACACCATAGGCTACTTATTTCATGATTTATAATGAATTGAAGATGATAATCCTTCAAGGGGAATATTTATTGACAATGGAAAATGGAATCTTAAGAAGGAAATTTCTGATAATACTGACATGAAGATTGCTGGGTGTAGTGAATGGTAGTTGAGAATAAGGTGGTAGTTTTTAAAAAAAACCTGTCTGTTTGAGGAACACATACATTATACAAAGTGGATCAATCCAAAAGATTTCTGATCAGGCAGTCTGCTGTGGGTGAATACAAAAGTCAGCAAAACATGCACAGCAGAGTGTGGAGACAGTTTGAATACGCTATTAAACCCAATAAATTATTTAACAAGACTCTGCAATTATGTACAGGGTGTGTAAATATTTAAATAAAATTAGACTGTTAATTCTTGAAACTATAGTTCTTTAAAACGGTGTCATCTTGAAACATTATGCACTGCAATCCATTTAGCCAAAGACCAAAATTGAGAAAGAAAAGATAGCTTCTGTAATGCTCCTTCTCTGGGTATAAACCATTATACATAGAAAGGCACTGAAATTAAAGGTTACCATTGTAAAAAATACTATTTGTTGTATTCATAGCATGCCCTTTGAATATGACACTATTTTGTAAAAAGAAGAAGAGGAGGAGGAGGAGAGGGGCAAGATAGATTTCATTCCAGGAAATATATTTAGTCTGTGGTGAAGAAAATAAAAATACTATGAAGACTTTCACCATGCTAAAAGGAACCCCAGACAATATCTTCTGTTTTGCCTACCATGCTAAGCACATAAACATGTAAACAGTGGCTTGGTCCAAATCAAACACAATTATGTTGAAAGGTCAATTTAAACTTGAGTTGGGTCAAACAAACTCAATCTGGTTCAAGTTCAAACACTGAACAAGTTTGCACCTGTTCGTTTCTAAAATTAAAAAATATTTTTAAAGCTTGTTTGAATCAAACAGGAGTGCTCAACCAGTTCATGCAAACACTCCCCAGTTCAGTTTTATTCAGACTGTCCTCATCAAATGGAGGTTTAGTCTCAGTTCAACACAGTCAAGAGATCCTGTTTAACTTGAATTGGTTCAAGCCAGAACCAGTTTGGGATATCTTTATGCCAGCGCTTCCCTCAAACATTTGTGGCTGTTTTTCAAAACATTCCTACATTCCCCCTCATTAAATCCACTAAAGCAAAAAGAAACTCAGGAATGAATTACTTATCCATTCTCTCACCACTAACTTCCTCCTTTAGCAGCAGCTGAGAAGTCATCCACCATTTTAATTGCTTCTGGTGCCCACAACCTACATCGCATGCTCTGTATCAAAATGATGGTTGACTTCCTAGACAACCTCATGATCTGCTAATACATCATTAGGCAAGTGACTGGGCAGAAAAGTGGTGCAAAATGGATCCTTCTGGATGAAGTTCTCCAATCTCCCATCTGAGTACTACAAATCTGGCGTAAACAGAATATATATCTGTTTTACAACTGAGGTGCAACTGAAGTTAACATTCAATCTGTATCAATCCCTTCTTTATAAAACAAGTAATATCTAGTGAAACCACAAGAGCAGGGATTTGCTGCTCAAATTGGCCATAATTGTTATGGGGACTGACCCAAAGTGAGTTTTTCCAAAATCAAAAATTTTTGATAATAGTACAAGAAGATAAGAGTGATAAGAATGAAGACATTAATTGACTATGTTTATAATGCTGTTTTCTGTTGTCTATAATCTTTGGCTTACAACAGCTTTTCTTTACAGGATTAGTTCCTCCTGTGATAAAGATTACAGTTTCTTTTGACTTGTTACTCTATACCATTGAGATATCATTAACATTTGTACTTGATTCTCTGAAAGAAATTGTTGTAAGTATATTAAGTTATAGGTATGAATATGTGTCATGTAGAGAAAAAAACACCCTTCTTTTAAAAGTTATTTGGTACTAAATTGGTAGTTTGCTTATTTCTACTTTATAGATTTTGAAATTGAAAACTCCTTTGGGGAGTTTTCAATTTTGTTATATGTTGGCATTGAAGTCCATATCGATGGTATTGATAGAATGGAATTTATGTTGCCTTTTCATTTTTAATATTTTTATTTTTAACAATTTTGCTTTCTCATTTGAGAATTACCCTTCTGGGTTTCCGTATCATTGATAAATGCCACTGAATAATGTCCCATAATAGGGTTTGAAATGTATCTGGTAACATCTATACACAGAATGTTTGGTGATTAGATATTTGCATATTGTGTTTTCACATATTTGATTGAAATGGTCCATGTACATACACTATTTGCTGCAAATCTGTTGATACATGAGAGTCTGAATGTATCTGAGATACCAACATTGCATGGAAGCATGTGTACAGCTCCAGGTGTGCATGGAACCTGCATAACACTATGGAAATATTTTGTATCCAAAAGGAAAATATCTCATTTTTTAATTTGGGGCAGCAATTCTCCCTCTTATCTTGTGGCTTTAAACCTTGCTCACAAAAGAAAAACAGTTACTAGCAATAAAGGGTAGTGCACAATACATGAGTTTATTGTTTTGTCTTTCAGTCAGGGGGCGTTCTAGACTTGCTTTCCCATCCACTGGATGGGAAAGGTGCATGATAGACTAACTTTTACTAGCACTCATACTTGTGAGCTCTGGTACAAAATAGCCTAGCCCACATGCAATCGGTCACTCACGTGAGTCCAGTCATACATCCAATCCCCTGCTGGGTACTGCCATCTTGGTTGTGGTGCCCTGTGCAATGGTGCATGTGCCATCACTGTCGCCATCACTATGGCAACGCTGATGCTCTGCGCACATGCTGTCATATCAGGGGTCATCTGAGCTGCCAGCACATTTGCCTGCTTCCTAGAGGAGGAAGAGAGTTTCTCTCTCCCTTGCTAATTGCTGCTGTTTCTATACTGCCTGGCTAAAACTGTCCATGCCCTCCATGCTCTTGGTTGGAGGTAACAGTTGCTTCATCCAGGGACTGGGATCATGAATTGCTTCACTTTCTGATTCCAAAGAACATCTACTCTCTGCTGAGTATTTTTAGTTCTAGTATTTGAACCCTGCACAGGCCAGAGTCCTACTTTGAGAATGAGATTTCTCTCCTCTCTTCACTTTTTCTCTTTACTACCTTGCCAAGACTTACTAGAAGGCAAGCCTTAGAGGGTGATACCCCTTTTTTGTACCCCGTTTTATTGTTTTGTTATTTAAAACAGACTGGAAATGTAAATGTAATATAAGTTGGGTGTGTGAGCATCACTGGGATCTGAAAGCACAACTAGAAAGAGTTTGGGTGGAATTCAGATGTGTTAAGTTGGGTGATGGGCATTAACTGGCCATAGGACCACTTTTAGATCATTGTTAGCACAAAAAAAAAATCAGCAAAACTTTTTAAAGAGCACAAGTCACCTTGCTACAAGTGAGGTCCCACTAGAGTCCATAAAGTGTAGCCAAGTGCAAAATCTCATTAGCACCTATTATCACCTTGTTACTGTTACCATGTGCTGCTTTTGATTACATTAACAAGTTTCTTTGGTTTCTTGCTGTTTTTAAAACTGCTTTGCCTTGCCCTTTTACTATATTAAATTGCCATTTTAACAAAAGATTGTCAAATTTTGGACTCTGAAGTGTTCAGAATTCTTTCCTTGGACCCCTTCCCCATGACTCCACATCATCCAATTGTAGATTTATAAAACCAATCTCTTTCGCCTTATGTCCACTAGGGCAAACTGGAAAAATAAATTCCATAACAATACATTTATGTAAACATTAGTTCTGCTTTAATATATATCATTTATATTGAAGTTTCTAACTATGACAGACTGGGATAGTTTGGCTTTGTGAAGAAATAAAACATATGCTTGCATTCCTTCTCACAAGTGTTTAGATTTTAATTCTTAGAATTTGTTTATTTCTTAGAATTTGTTTTCTATTCAAAAATAGTACTTTTAATTTCTGAAATGTAATTATAACTAAAAAATTATTAATTTCTGAAATTTCTTTAATTAGGTGGATGCAAGTGAATGTGAAAGTGGCTCTCCTCATACCAGCTGAGCCTGTCTGCTCTGGGGAGGGATTTTTGTTAAATCTACAAAGTTGTTTGTTTGCTTGCTCCAGGCAGGTTTGCAAATATGTAACAAAACGTAGTAGGAAATCACCAGTAAGTTCACATGTAGTTAACCGACTAAAGCCCCTAATGACAAAATTTCATAGTTTAAGTGTCCAGATAATTCACTTTTCATCAACACCTGGAAGGTAACATTCTCTACTTGTTACTTAACTCCTACTTTAAAAGCAAATCCACTTAAATTTCATATAGGTGAAATCAGACCAAAAGTAGATAATGCACATGCAATGTGCTTGTTGCCCTAGCAAACCATGACTAACATGCAAGAGGTAGTCCGCCCACTACCACATTATGTTCAAAACTTCTCCCCATCACTCAACATGATGTGTCTGCACTAGAGATGTGCACAAATATCTGTAACATTTGTTATTCAGACAAATTCAGACAAATTCATACATGAATTGAATGTTACGATATTAGTACATTAACATTCATACAAATAGTTCATCCATTCGTTAAACTGGGGAGGTGGGAAAGCAGCTGAGCCAGTCACATCTGTAACGGATCCAGATTGTATCGAGAGTGGATTAAAAGTGGATTCAGGTCAAATTTGATGCTTTCAGAGCAGATTTGTTGTGGGATACATATCGGATTATGCATACGTTTGTGTCGGATACATATCGGATACATATGCATTCATTAGCAGATTGATTTGGATAAGATATGTCCTAGGAATAGAAGAAGTTGTATTGTTAGGCTATTATTTACTTTGTAACCCACATTTTGTAGTATTAGACTGGATTTTGTATTTTATAGTTTAAAACTGTATCTCTGTACCACCCTTTGGTGGAAAGGGTGATATAAATAAACATTTATTATGTCAGATATGTATCGAATACGTATTCATTTGTACTGTATATTTGTGCAAATACGTACAAATGCATTTATATTGAATAGAATCCTGCTGCCTTTGAAGGGGATCTATTCATACGAACACGGATTTTCTAACAATCAATTCATTACTAATCAAATGTCAAAAAACCCATTTATGCTCATCCCTAGTCTGCACAATCTGTCAGACTGCAGCAACTTTGCTCCTTTTTTCTGTCCTCTGCTTTGGTGCAAGATTGATTTTTGCAAACTGTTTCTAAAAAGGAGCGTTGAAATACATGCTTATTTTTCAGTAGTACCCAGTTATGCATTTCACTTGTCCCTATACGTGCAGCTATATAGTTAGGTTTGTGTTGTGTGACTTCCTTTGGAGTATTGGCAGGCATTACAAGGTAGGCTACCAATGACAAAAGCTTTATTACAGTCGGATTATGAATATGAAACTACAGTACACAAGACAGTCAGATGAGCAAAACAAAAGCAGTATTATGACCAAGGGGAATGAAGTTTGCCTTTTTTTGAAGTAGGGGATAAGATGAATGCTTGGCAAGATAAGGAATGGAATCTGTCTCAGGTGATTGGAATGCGTAAAAGACCTAGGTTGTATATCATACAATTAGATAATAATAGATTCTTTGAAAGAAACAGAAAGGGATTTCTAGGCCATTAAGAGATCTACTGCACCATGTCAAAAGAGGTCAGATTTAGGACTTATAAGAGATAACAGAAAGAGATAACAAGAAAGTTTAGTGACTTCAAGTTGAACAGTAGTAAGGAAACCTAAGTGGTTTGGTTTTGAAAGGAAAAAAAAAGGTTGATGTTGTATGGTTTGCTTTGGACTATTTGTTGACCCTAAGGTAATTTTTAATTTAAAATGTTCATCATCTTTGCAATTTGTACGAATCGCAAATGTTCAAACTTCACATTCAAAATTCTACCAGCGCACTTGTGCAGTGCAGCATGTGCCCCTCCATGCACCATAGAGGTGTGGATGGGCTTGGTGGCAGCTGCAACTGAATGCAACTGGACATGGTAAGTAAAAACGTGGAGCACGAAATCATGTTCCACTCGTAGTTTGGTTCCAGTGCAAATGCTCCACCTGAGACTGCACTGGAAGCAAACTACCAGGCCAAGTGCAGAAAGGCCCCTGGATTAAGGGCCTCCTTTATCTGGATCTGGCTTTGTCCAGTGCAGACAGAGCCAGACAAGCAGGGGAGGTGTCTCCTTGATCTGTATTAGCATGTGGATCAGAAAGTCAGTGATCTGAATTAAGCTTCTCTTAATTCTCTTAAGATCACCAGACAGTGCAGAAAGGGGGCCTTTCAACCCTCCAACAAAGGTTCTTTCTGATTCATCTAAATGCTTGAAAGCTCCCTATGTCTCTCCAGGACTCAGCTTCTCCAGTGTTTTCTCCTCATCTGCATTTCCTATGAACCTCAATGGCTGCATTTCCATTCTGTCATGAAATAGATGCTTTTTACAGTACCCCAGGGTGGCCAGGCCAGTCTCCACTTCCAAACCCTCTGGGGTGCACTAATGCCTTCAAGCCAAGGAAAGGTGCTTTAGGGGCACTATGCAGGGGAGTTCTGAAGTCACCACCTCACACCGTTCCCTCCTTGTACTACAGGTTCTCACAAACAGAGAGAAGTCACGCAACCACCTTTTCTGTGACCTATTTGTCCTGAAAATAGACCATCAAAGAAAAATCGATCAGAGCAGCTTTGGGTGCTCAGGGAAATAGAATTTTCAAAGAAGCATCTCTGAGGTGGGATTGTTCACACAGAGGTTGGCCGTTCTTCCTCTCCTAATCATTCTGTGCTAGAAAAGGTGGATTAGAGAAGAAGTGGGATCACAAGGACCACACACTACTATCTCTCTGTGGCACCCATTTTTATATCTGAACACAGTCATAAAAAATGTTTGTTTGGGCCTCATTTTGTTTATGAGGAGGGGCCTTCATTCATGCTACTACATAACCTTGACATTTGTAGTTTCCCCATTTAAATGACACATTTATCCACAAATGTAGAAACAAGGGCTATCCTGAATGCTTGCAAAATTTGAGCACATGTGTGTGTGCATGCAGATCAGTATTTGCGAAGGCTTGTGGGGACTGAAGATGGTATTTAAGCTAGTGTAGTCTTTTGGCTCAGGCAAGTTTTGTGGGTTTTGTTTGTTTTTAAATCTGCCTGGCAAAAAACAAAAAGTCACTTTCATAAATGTGACCATAGTGACATATTTGTAAAACAGCAGGTATACACTCATAAACATTTAACAGCTTCTTTAAGTGATTCTAAAGCAGAGTTTCATGTAGTGATACTCTGAAAGTCTTATCTGGAAGTGCAGCGGTTCGAATAGTATTACTTTATGCTTTGTCTTCTAAAAGCACTGCATGAAGTTGCAGTATCTAATCATAGTTTATACGAATGTGGTTGGGCCATTATGGATGTGATGAACTTTACCTGCATGAGTCAGTGATTCCCTGAAAATTCATTAATTTTAGCTCCATAAAATGCCACGGATGCCATCACTATTATGATGCCACACCTTAAGCTCAGCATGTTCAGTAACTTCTTTGGCCATTATTTGGATGCCCACAAGACTCTGATTAAACACAAACAGGGTATTAACTACCATTGGGACAAAGTCTTTCCAAGGGTCTAAGGGACATGTTTATTTCTCATTTAATTAAATGGTAGGAAACCTATGGACATCAGAGTGGCTGATCATGCCCCGGAGGAACAATTTTCTCTCTTACAGAATCAACAGAACTAGCCTTATAAAAATATTGTAGACAAGAACGTTTAAAGTTCACTGTTTTTATATTTCTGATGATAATTGCACTTTCCAATATCCTGGCATCAGCAGGATCAGGGGTGAGGTAGCTGTGACTGGTTGGAGTGGACCAACAAAAATGTCAGCCTCAGCAGTTCAGTTTTCAGAGCTAGTTACTGGTTTGGGAGGATAAGAGAACCACAAAGAGGGCACTCCAGTCACTCTTGATCACTTTGGTATGACCACTGGACCAGCCATTTCTGAATAACTGCAGCTCAGTCTTGGAACATATTCGTGGTTCTTCAGGTGACCCTTTGTGAAAAGAACATGTTTTTCCTTAAACATGCTGCCTAGAGCAGTTGTTGGACAAGTCTTTCCAAGGCAAAAGCCCGGAATTACAGGTGGGGCTGCCTTTCTGATGTGTCCTTGAGCTGGCGTGGCTTGCAGTCTCCAACTTAGAGACTTGGATTTTCTGTCTTTTGTCCAGATGTTTAAGGCAAGAACTAGTCACAGCTAGTCACAGACTGGAAGAAGAAGAAGAAGAAGAAGAAGAAGAAGAAGAAGAAGAAGAAGAAGAAGAAGAAGAAGAAGAAGAAGAAGAAGAAGAAGAAGAAGAAGAAGAAGAAGAAGAAGAAGAAGAAGAAGAAGAAGAAACTTGGATTTTCTTCTCCACTATTAGCCCTGTTTATTCTGACTCTCAGGACTACTTCTTTTTTCCTAGCTTGGCCTCTACTTCACCAGCCACCTCTAGCTAAACAATATGTTAGGATGTTTCTGCACAAGATCTGATTTTAATCCTGAGCCTCCACATCCTCACGTTACTCTAGATCACAGAGGCCCCTCCCCCCTGGGGATGGATCCATTCAAACAGAACAGAGTTAGATCCAGACTGAGATGCCCTTGAGCCAGATCTACTCTAGAACCCATTAATGGCCTCAGTCTGGATCACAAAGGCATGCAGATAGCATGTCTCAATGATTCAGAATAGCTGGAAGTGATTTTTAATATGGCACACCATACTGCAGAGCTGAAAATTATCCCCCACCCCCGCACACACAGATACATATGCCCTATGGTTAGGAACTGTCATTTCTAGCTGTTGGGGTTGAGGGACAGCTGCAAACCTCACACTGTGCCAGTCCAGATAAATCTAGCCTGGTGCCATTGGTGCAGATGGCGTGGATCCAGCCCTCGCCTCCCCAGAATCTGGATCTGTATGTCTGAGAAATCCAGATCTACCAATCTGGAATTTCTGCCCCTTCAGTGAAAAAACAACCGTAGTCTGTGTTCACACCTAAGTTTTAATTTAGCTTTAGTCTATTTTCAGAATGGAAAAAAATGTCAGCAAAGTGAACTATCATTTTCTTTCCACCTTACGTAACTCAAAGATGGATCTTCTGAGTTAGGTAATGCTGAACGAAATCAACTTGTTGCTCTGCTGATGTGTTATTTCTTTCTGAAAGTGACCTGAACTTGGATTAAAATGTAGGTGTGAACATAGCCTTAGTAATACAGCATTCCCATCTGCAGATGGTCAAAACAAAGGGAAAAGAAAGGCCTGGATTTAAAAAGAAATAAAAGAAAAAAGACGTTATGTTTTCATTAGCAGGTTTCCAAGGGTAAAAAACAAAACCCTGCTTGCGCATTGCAATGGCACGAAGACTGTGCTGAAAGTCAATATCACCATCAGCTATGTGCGGACACTCAATAGTTTATCATGGCCAGACTATTTTGCAGTTTACAATACACAAGGCTAAAACAGCAATAAAAATCCCTCAGCAATGTACCCATGTTAGAAGAAAAGAAAAATGGCATTAAAGATAGCGAAACAGCAAATATATATGACTTTATTAAGAGCTCACATCAATAGCTCCTATCAGACATCCATCTAGAACTCATTGTATCTCTTCTACTCACCTCAGCACCCTTCAGCATCTCTCCAATTCAAAACTAGCAGATAATCTGAACTAAGATTAAACTGAGACTGTCTTTAAAGGTTGACAACTATTTGAAGATCTATATATCCAATGTCCTTGTGTTTTGTGTGCACACACAAATACATGCAAGGAGAAGCTATATTTTGCGTGCGGCAATATTATCCCATGCCCACTATCTTCAAAGTATTAGATATTTATCTTTTCAAAATCCAAAAGAATCAAAATTTATTCAGATATATTATTATGGGATTGCACTCAGGAATATTGTTTAACTGCTTATAACAAGAAAAATAGATTTGCTATGAAGTATAAAGATTTGCATATATTGTGTAAGAATATAGATAATACTTGGGCATTTTTGCATCTAGTGGTGTTCCTTACCAGCAGGGCCAAGAAGGAGAGGAGGAGTTGGCTTTTATGCCCTACTTATTTCACTCTTAAGGGGACTCAAAGCAGTTGGTGGTGGAACTATACAGTATCTAATAAATATCCAAATGTGCAATTGATTTGTTTTGGAAAGGAGAAAATTGTGGGCATGTGCACACATGAGTGCCCATGTGCATGCATGCATTTCCTGTGTAGCCTGCTTTCCATTGCCCTTGCACTATAAATGGAAACCTTGGAGCCCTCCAGATATTGACTGCGTTTCTCTTACATAGTCTGGACGCATTTGAGAGGCCCTCTGGACAGCCAGTGTCCCGCTCCTCCATCTCCACACTTAGGAGAATAGGACATACCCTATATGCCTTAAGTACAGTGTATGAGGAATAACACTGAAACCATTTTCTAACACACTAGTGAGTTTCCTTTATCTCACTATAGTATATGAAAACAGGCTGGAGTGACTCAGAGGTGAATGCACATATGGGCATGTTCTTTGTCTTTGTACCTGCACAGAGGCTGCCCAATATAATCTTACAAAGCAAAAACAGATGCCTCTGCCAAGTAAAATGAAGACACATTGTGAGACTTTCCAAAAGTTCATTTTTTAAGACTCTGGGCCTTTTTGTACAGACCTTTAATACAGTTTAAGGGTCCTTGTAGTACAGTTCCAGGCCTCACAGATCTCGTGTGGAACTATGAGACAGCACTCCCTGATCCAAATTAAAGGAGGTTTTAACCCAAATCACTGGTAGATCTCTTTAATTGAGTCTACCATCAGACCAGTGCAGCCCGGATCCAGAACTTGGGAGACATGCAAACACAAGCCTCCTGTGTTTGGGACTTCTTGGAAGCACCGTTCAGAAACATGACTTAGCACTTTGCTGAAAACCACCCAGAAGAGGCCCTGAGGCTAGCCCTTGGAGATGTCAGGGTGCGATAGCAAAGCTTGTGCAAGGTTTGCAGCCATTGCATGGGCTAATCCAGCCTACGTCTTTCAGTGGTCTGGATCAGTGGGGGCCAGACTACTCTGGACCAAGAGCAGGTAACTGTAGAAAGGTACTCTTGATATAGCTCGTCTAACCATTAGGGACTATCACTTTCCAGATATGTGATACACCACTTGGCTCAGGGAAGTAGCTTGGCAGCAGCTGGGAAGCTACTTCAGTTCCACTGGAAATCAGGTGTACACCAGCTTTGCTGCAGTAGGTTTTCCCAAGCTTTGACTGGCTCAATCCTGGAGACCTGAATAGACTAGAAAATGGGGGAGGGAAATGAAGTATTGAGCAAGCATCAGGAGGAAACCAAGAGATGTCTTAATCTTGCCAAGGGTTTTTATACAGCTAAAGAAGGGGTGTGGGGGAAATGACATTGAGGCAACATCTGGGGAGGTGATTGAACAAAGGCTGGGGTCAAGCAGGTCAGAAGTGATATCACATCCTCTGGTCCTTGGCGGGAAAAATATGCAGCCGGAAGAGAAGGAACAGCTATAGTTTAAAGCTCCATGTGTCTGAGAATCGCCATTATTGCTGACTGGCATAGGAGTGAAAAGGTTTCAGCACCCTGGACAGTGCCAAGTGTGTAATGCAAATCTATGGAGAGAAAAATTCCTGGCGCTTTTTATTCTCGGGGCTTTTTTGACCCAGTGAGAGGCCTGATGAATAAGGTGAAGGCTGAGAGGGAAACCAGGGGAGGGAGGCTGTGCAGCCGAGTAGCTACTACAAGGGACAATGCAGACCCAAGCATGTTTCATTACATGCATTTTGGAACTCATGCTGAGCAAATGTGCCATAAAACCAAATCGAAGTAATAATTACATTACAGGAATGGGTGGACTGCCTTAAACATACCATCAGGAATGCAACACAGCCAGATGTACCTTGGACATGCCTACATTTACAGTAAAATGGCAGTTGCACAATCTGATGATACTTAATTGCAAGCTATGCAAAACCTATGGCTACTTAGGTCCACTACTCTAGATTTTGTATATGTACCAGAGAGGCAGGTGAGTGGCAGCTATGTACTGAACTGCTTTTTTGGGCCCTAGTAAATGCAGGTTTTCCCACTCCTGTGTAGTGTGACTGATGGATGGCTTCAAACAGCTTTTCAGCTGCTCAGCATAATAACATTCCAATCCTTTTATTAGCCTGGGATAAGCAAACAGAGACACATATTTTAAAAGGTGTGTGTGTGTGTTAACAGTATGTTCTCTAGTCAAGAAAAAAAATTGTACTTTTTTTTACACTATCAATCCTTCAATTCTTTCCTCTTTCAAATAAACTCAAAGCATTTTTAATCACCATCAGAAACTGATAGGTGGCACAGTGAAGTGATAAAGGGTAATGACTGCATGCATCATTTGTACCTTGGCTCTCTGCCTTCCAAACTGGTTGTCAGATCTCCTCTGACAATCAGTTAGTGAGGGAAGAACTGAACTATTCAAGGAGCACCAATTATCCACAGCTGTCTTTTCAGGCCCTTTCAGCATTCACTTCTGTTGTTCCTGGACAGGGCAAGTTGCCTTGTACCCCCCCCCCAAAAAAGCAACCCATTTCACACTGGAATGGGTTGCTGCCAGTGCAAAATAAGTATGTTTGCACTCAGGCTGCTCGTTCCATGACAGCTGCTACTCCAGCTGCCTCTGAAAAGCCTTTGGAGGTCCAGTAGAGTTTCCAGGAAGGCCCGTTTTTAGTGCTAGGCTAGAGGACCATTGGGACACCCTAGTCTGGTCTACAATTTGTCCAAACCTTTTACCCTTACCAAAACCCAGTTCTTTCTCCTTTGCTAGCTTGCTTTGTATGTATGTAGGTATGTATGTAGATATGTAGGTAGGTAGGTAGGTAGGTAGGTAGGTAGGTAGGTAGGTGAAGCCCTTCTAATTGTACCAAGACCCTCAGCAGTGAAAGGGGTGGGCATCTGGGTTAGGGCCTTCTCAGTGATGGCCCCAAGGCTATGGAATAGTCTCCCCCTTGAGGTGTGTCAGGCATCCCCACTACATGTTTTGGAGGGCAGTGAAAATGCAGCTCTTTGTGCTGGCCTTTGATTAATGGGAGAGGGTATCTTTTCCTCTCCACTTTTTCTGGCAGTTTTATTGTTTTAAGATGTTTATATTTGGTTTTAAATGTTGCATTCCACCCTGGGACCATTGAGTATAGGGAGGGATAAAAATGAAAGAAAAACAAAAACAAAAAAGTGCTCTGAGTACCAATAATATGCTAAGGCCTCTAACTGTAAATTTCATGTTAATAAAACTAGACTCTCTGGGTTACTGAATTTTAAAATACATAGTGGCAATGGATCTTAATAAAGTCACTGCCATTTAATACTGGGCTGTACTCAGTAATAGAAAAGAGATACAAAGATGCTTGAATTTTGTTTACTTTCACTGCAAACCATGTCAGGTCCACTCTACCGCATTCACTGGTCTTCTAAAAGAGGATGAGAAAAATGAAAAATGCCATACCAGACAACAGAAGTTACCCAAATTTGGCTGGTCAGAACAATGCAACAGGCCTTTGAACATTTTATTGTTCAACTCACAATACCAGGCTGAGGGCGGCTGATCCTTTGCTACATTTCTCCTTGAATGATCTTCATTTGCCTAGATGTGGCTCCCAGGAGTTGTAGCATGCTATTTGCATGGCTGCTGCTCCTCCAGGAGAAGGAAATCCCAAACCGGGGAATTTTTGTTACCCGGTCCAGTATTTACAGGAAGTTAGTACAGGAAGTGACCACAGAAGTTGTTGTTGGCCATTTCTTGTGCTTTCCAAAGAAGAGCGCTGAAGCAGGTAGATCTGCTGGGTTAGCGCTCTCAGAGTTCTCCCGCAATGGTTTACCATTATGGTGCTGTAATGAGGGCAAAGCGGAAAAGGCACAGGGCCATGCATTTTCAACCATATAACTGTACAGCCAGCATGTCTCCAGTGTCATCACATGGTGACTTTATGGTTCATATGAATGTTGCCTGAGTTTGTCTTGCTTTTCAGGTTATTTTATTGTTCACCAGGGGTTTTATAGGCTTTTTATTCTTATTGGTTTTTAATAAGTTAAAGATGTTTTTGCCACCCCTGGGACCTTAAGGTGAAGGAAAGATAGGAAATACAAGAAAGTGAAATAGAAAAATACAGAGTTATAAGGTATCAATTAGGCTAACAGAACCAATTACTTGCTTTTTTGAAGAAGCTTAAATCAAATGAATCTCCTACAGATGTTTTACCAGCAAGCATTTGAACAAATCCAGCATAAAGCATATCTTCAAATTGATATAGAACAGTACAAGAATATATATATATAGAGAGAGAATAATTCCTTCCTATATTTTTCATTATATCCGATGGTATTTGCTTTTGTAGGCATATGGTAGCAGGAAATGCATGCTTCCAATGGAACAACCTGGTCATTTTCTCCCCTCAGAAAGAAGATCCTTCTGATGTTTTCTTCACTCTTCATGCTTGGTGTCTACTTGGCAGTAGAACTACTTTTGGGGTTGAGCTCAATATGCCAATACCGTACCTTAGCTCATTATACCACCTTCATGTTTAACGCTTCTTTCAGACAGTCCTATTTTATGAATTCTTTCTTGTGTGAATGAAATTCCTTTGGTTGAATTGGATGTAATTGTGCCAGCCATTTCATTTCATTCTTAAGTAGTTAAGAATGATTGAGGTGGAGGAAGTCACTAAAACATCACAAAATACATTCATAGCATTTGACCTACTCTTACCAGCAAATTTCCAGAGATGAGGGGAAAATGTTTAGTGAGTCACATGAAGTGTGTAAACACTTCACAAGAAACACAAAAATAATTGGCACTAATTGGCATCCATGTTGGCAGTGTCATTGAAGAGATCAAGGTGCAATATACAAAAATGGAAATGTTATCTGACTTGTAAGGGTGTATGTTTTAGGTCAAGGTTGGTACTATTTGAAGTGAAGTTGATCTGTTGTTTCCAGTACAGAATGCCACAGTGGATACTTGAAGGTTTGATCTCCAGGGCTGTCACTGAGAGCGGAAAATTAACTTAAAAATAAATACAGACGTTAATAACTAAGTTATTTTTAGATCTACAGAAGGCAAATCCCTGCACTTTAAACTCCATTTCTAGAAAGAGTGGGTGTATTGTTGCTCTAGTAATGTTTCTTAAATCTTGATCTGTTACTATTCCTTGCAAAAGACACTTTGTCACTTAAGCATTTAGTGTGGATAAACTTTAAAAATGAAAACTGTGCCACATTCATTATCTCTGTGAAACAAATGTGGCATGGAGTGCTTCTTAAAATAGCTTATAAAAATGTGATAAATTTTGCATAAACATTGCTATTGAAAGTAACCAGTCACAGTCAAAGAGATAAGGATAAAAACATGGTGTTTATAGTTAATCCAGAAAGCTCATCATGGGAATCCACTCCCCTAACAAGAAAGCAATCAGGCTAAATAGCCACAAATAAAAACACTATCAGTTACAATAAAAGGGAATAGGAAAAAACAACAACTATTTTCTTCATGTATTACCAAGAAGTGAGTAGAATCTATTTAAGTAATACTGGTGTGCAATCTTTAGGGTTCTTTGGGTGCCTTGACTCCTACTTTAATAACACACATATGGGTCATCTAGCTCAAAGCATAATATTTGTATTTTGCTTTAACTGTTCCATAACAAGGTGAAGTGGAACACTCCAGAGGGTTGCTATAATAGTTTTATTGCCTTTTCCATTATTAAGGCCTCTTAAGATAATTGTTTTCAAAATTAAAATACAAGCTTTCTCTGAATTTTCAGTATGGGCACTGATATATGCTGTCCATGATTTCATTTCTGCTCCGTTTCACACCATGTTAATTTTCATTAAGTTCATTATGTCTGAGACCTCTTAAGGGATTTATTTAAAATTCATTTCTTGATTAGACCCTTCTTGTATATTTTTCACTGGAACAATATCCCATTTTTGTCCCAAAGATAACAAGATCCGAGTTACAGTGGCAAGCCTTTTCCTAAGAGTGTCTGAATTAAGTCTATTAGCTCTATTAATATGCTGCTGTAATTATTTTTTTATACATGTAAAACATATAGGATTTGATGAGGAAAGATAGTTGCAACACAAGTAGGTTAGTGAAATAAATCTTGATTAGACAGTCTTCATATTGTATGATTCTTTTCAATAAAATACAGGATTAGATGAACTCGAAAATAAGAAGTCAATATAATTTTAAAGGATTTAGTGAGTCAGTTCATCAGAGAATACAGCATGCAGATATTTAATTTAAAAAACAGCGGTTTGTAGCTTGCATAAAGCTTTCCCTAAAGCCATTAAATGTCATCTTGGCTGATAATAGTTATCAAAATAAAAAGCAACTAGCAGAATAGATGTATCTCACTGGAAGAGTTCATTATGTGTTGGTTGCAGAGTCACCCAGATGTAATGACTTGAGTTTTGGCTCACAGTTAATTTGAGTACTTACCAAGGATTTGGGAATTACAGAGTAACCCTAAAGAATATGACTTGTATCAAGGCCTCTTGGGTTTTTTTTTTAAGCAATTAAAGAACAGTAATTTTATCTATCCTGGTGTCTTCCAAATATTTCTTGCATATCTTTAGGAGTAACATGATTGATTGATGATTGATTGATTGATTTGCGTTTCTATCCCACCCTCTACCCAGAGGTCTCAGTGTATAACAGTGCCGGAAAGGAGAAGGAAAGCTGTTTCTTCAAAATAAATGGAGTGTGGGTACTAGATGTATTTAAGGAAATCCATTCCATAGCTTAAGTGCTGCCCCAAAGAGGGTTCTCTCACATGCTTTTGCACCTCTAACTGTTGAGAGAGGTAGCAGCACCTAGAGGACCTTACTCACTCATTTCAATTAATGGGGAGATCTAAATGGGAGGAGGTACTTTAGATATTTGATACTTTAGTTATTTAGGGCTTTATAAGGCATCTTATGCCATTTCCTGTGTGTGGTCAAAACAAGTGGGGGTGGACCAGACAGGCCTGTTGGTTTGGGCCATGGAAAGACATGATCTGGAACAGCACAATCTGCACAATGGCAGCCAGTCCAGAAAAATCCTCATACAACCTTGAATGTTAGACTTTGAGCAGTCCAAAGAGTAGGAACAAACCAGGATTACAGGTAAGCGTAGAAAGGGCCTCAGTGTCAAACTGGCAACCAGTGCTGTTTCTTTAGGACTGATGTAATTCATTCAGGCCAAAATACCCCAAAGGACCTATCAGTAGTCTTCCTGCTGCATTCTGTGCTAGTTGCAGCTTCCAAACTGTCTTCAAGGGTAGTCCGTGATAGTGTGTATTGCAAAAGTCCAGTGTGAGGCTTCCTGAGTATGGATCACTGTGGAAAAACTATTTCTGTTCAAATAACTTAATGTGCCACTAACGTCTGGAACCGTTGTCAATTAATCCCAGAGGCAATGGATTTCACCTTGCAGATTTTCCCTTCTCCATTCAATTCTTTCTCTTCCATTCTATTGTGCCCCTGGAATACTACATATTTATGTCAGCATTTTTCTTGTCTTCCTTCTCCTCCTCTCCCCCATGTCCTCCTATCCATTACCAAACAGTCTTAGGGTGGGTTATACATCAAAATTGAATAAAATCAAGTACTAATAAATTCAGAGAAGAGGAGGTTAATATTTCTAGCTAAAGGCCAGGGTAAAGAGGCACATTATTGTTTGACATACCTTGAATGGAAATGCTATAACAGAGAAATCCCTTTTATAAGTTCCACACCTTTAATTTCCTTTACTTCTTCTGATATTTGGGGCCCAGCTGTTTGGATTTTTCTAAACCAAAGATAAGACCATAAAGTCTGTGTTCACACTTACATTTTAATCTAGCTTTGTGAGAGAATGCACCAGCAGTGACCGGCTGTTTGCTTTTAGCATTCTCTAACTCTGAAAACCCACTTTGGGGTTAGACAATGTGGAAAGAAAATGATTGGTAACTTTGCAGAATTTGGATTAAAACTTAGGTGTGAACACAGCCAAACTGTCTTTGATAATGAATTGGCAATCAGTGCAGTTATTTTATGGTAAGTATAATCCAGCAGTACTTGTCTGTAGCCTCAGTGTCAGCCAGTTGATCTTGTGGTTAGAGTGCCAGACTCATATCTAATAGTCACCAAGTTTGATTCCACACTCCTCCACGAAGCCAGCTGGGTGAACTTGGGCCAGCCACAGCTCTCATCTGAGCTCTCACAGCCAGACTTACAAAAAAGGGTGTCTGTTGTGGGAATAAGAACTTTGAGTCCCCTTTAGGATGAGAAAAGCCAACCTTTCTTCCTCCTCCTCCTCCTTCTTCCTCCTTCTTCCTTTTCCTCCTCCTCTTCTCTCCATTCTGCACCAGTTGCACCATCTGAATCATCTTCAAGGGTAAGCCCTACTTAGAAAGCACACACATAGTAAACTGGGGAATTATTATAATATGGATCACCATGGCTAAGCTATCAGTCCAGGAAAGGCAGTAACTGATTGATTAGCCATAGCTAAAAGTAGTTACTTCTTCACACTGGAGCCACTTGAGTTTCAGGTGACCAAAGTGAATCCAGGAGTACCACTAAACTATGTACCTGTCCTGTCCAAAGGACTGCAACCTTGATAACACCTGGCTGTCTTTTTTTAATACCTCACCTTGAGATCTCAGGACAGGCAGTATCAGACTCCAATGGTGGTGGTGGGGAGATAATAAACAAGGCCAGACTATCCTTGGCCCTATTGGAATAAAGGTTTTTCACCAAAGCAACCAAGGCATTTTTCATGCCTAACCAGGCCTGTAATTGAATTGAAAGTGACCTAGATAATCTGTTTCCTTCAGCCATGCCTGCAGTTTGATCTCCACCCTATTCTCAAGCACTTTGCTCCAATCTAATAAATAAGGCCCCATCTATACTGATTATTCTAGCGGCACATTGATGGATAAAGTGTGTTACCATACCTTTTGCCAATTACCAGTCACATGCATTTACGTCAAGGCTGCAGATAACATTCCACTAAAAAGTTAGAACCAAATTCAAAGCATCAGTGTAGATTAAGATGACTCACTGCAAGAAATTAATCAAGTAAGGGGGCACTGTTGATTTTGCTAACAATATTATGACAGGTAAAATTTCCAGGTATCACTTTCCTTTCTTTCCATGTATAGACAGGCAGGGAACTTACCTGATTTCTTTTCTGCAGCATTGACAATGTATCATTACTAATCATTTGATTATTGAGAAAGTTCTGATAAACTATAGTAACAATGGAAAAACTATATTTTTCCAAATTTGTGCTTGCCCATTAACTTAGATTTGTTTAGTATAGTAGATGTTCTCTACTCTTGACAAACCGAGTATTATAGATATATGTCATCACTTTGCTGCCCCAACTCTTTCAGATCATTTATATACATTAACACCAGGCTTAGTGGTGAAACTTTGTTTTTCATTTGTTAGCTTTCTGACATACTGAAACATAACAATTCTTCCTTCTGCTTTAAAAAAAAAAAACACTTTATCCAGTCTTTCAAATTCCTGAAGGTGTTGTACCTTTGACCTTGTGGCTAATATGTCACGTAGTTTTTCATGAATGACCTGTCCAAACAAAACAAACAAAAAGCTCTTCTTTCCTTATGGCCATTTTCTGTCCCATAAGTTAAGAAGGAGAAAAACATTCTCCAGACTGTATTTTTAACAGGCCTGGCCTAATTTGTACTTACCAGACACACTTATACTGATATCCTTATCATCCAAATTTTGCAGCTGTCTAAATGTACAATAAAATTTGCCACTAAGAAAAATGGAAAACCATACCAAACCATATAAAAGTCTGTAGTTTATAGTAAGATACACTAAGAAATGCATACATGGACAGGAAAATATGAATTTAATTATGCATTTTTATATCATATATACGAGATCACATTCATTAAAAATAAATTACAAATGAATGTGTAAGTGGGATGGAATATCCTTGCAAATGAACAATGAGGAGACTAGAAGCAGCTCAGCAACTCACAGATATAGGTATAAATCTTGTTAATATTACCCTAATATTACCCCTTTTCCTCATAGAATGGCATGTGGTCCTATTGTGCTGAACAAGAGTGATAAAAAAAGAAATACTCACTGACCCAAATTTCCCTGATCCTTATATTTTCAATGCATACTTTGACTGTGCACTACAGTGAGGATTTCAAGCAGAGCTGAGACTAACAGTGACCAGACTTCTGGTTTGCATATACTTTCATTGTGGATGAAAACTTATGAGTGTAGAATTGTGTATGTTGTGTGAATTATGCACATATTGTTACATACTGCATTATACTGTTTATCTGTTGCACATTTATGGAAAAATGCACATCTAAAAATATATATATATATATATTTGAGCTCTGTGTAAATTAACAGAAATCAATTTGTGCTTGCACATGTTTTTAGAAACCTGAGGAGAAAAAAGACATGGCAGAAAAACAGAGAGTCAAAATGAAAAGTGTGTGTGTATTATATACTAGGAGCCAGTCCACACTTACCTGTTAGTGAGCATTGGTTTGCTTGCTAGAGAGGCTCACCTGCACTCTGACACTGCTGGTACAGATACTTTGTACCAGAGCTGTCCTAATTGCATACCAGGGATCTAAGTGTGAATAGGCCCCTTGTCTCCCTTGAATATTGCTGAAGGAAAACAGAAGTGACATCGTCCTTAGAACTGTATCATTTCTACCCTTGCTCCACACTTTCCCTCTCCTCTCCCCCTCCCAACAGTGCTTTTCTGGCCATTTATTTTTAGATCCCTCCCTGTTTTTTTGAAAATGCATTATCAGTCTTGCACAAAGTAGATTTATATTTTTTAAAAAATATATTTTTAATTTAAAAAAAAATGGCTGAGAAACCAGAGGAAGAGAAGTTACCTTGCACTCAGGAGAGAGTCCATAGATCCTTGAGGGTTGAAAATGGAAAACACCCCAAACAGTATGTTGATAAAACAGCTTTCCTATACCAACATGAGGAGCAAGAATGAAAGCGAACTTCTAAGTTGCATGTACAAATATTTTTTATACCCTTCCCCAAAGATCCTTTGTCATGAGGTAATGGTGATTGCCTTCCTCTCTCTCCACAAAGTAAATAGGGCCAATACAAACTATAAGATAAAAACTAGCCGGCAAGGTATGACTGGGTGGATCCAGGGAGTAGTGAATGCCTCTCTGAGGGACTGGGTGGTTCCATCAGCTCTGAAACAAGCTGTGGTGCACCACCTTCTGAAGGAGGCCTCCCTGGACCCAGAAGAGTTGAACAACTGTTGCCTGGTAACAAACATACCTTTCCTTGGCAAGGTTCTGGTGAGGGCTGTCACTGCTCAACTACAGGCATGTTTGGATGAAGCTGATTATCTAGACCCATTTCAATCTGGCTTCAGACCCAGTCATGGCACAGAAACAATCTTAGTCGCCCTGGTTGATGACCTTCTCTGGGAGATAGACATGGGGAATACCACCCTGTTGGTTCTCCTGGACCTCTCAGTGGCTTTTGATACCATTGACCATGGTATCTTCCTGGAAAGGCTATGGAGCTTAGGAGTTGGAGGCAACGCTGGCATTGGTACGGAGCTTAGGAGTTGGAGGCAATGCTTGGCATTCGTTCGGCTCTTATCTCCAAAGCCGATCCCAGATAGTAGCTGTGGGAGATATGGTTTCAACACCCTTGGAACTCACTTGTGGGGTTCCTCAGGGATCTATCTTATCCCCCATGCTCTTTAATATCTATATGAAGCTGCTGGGAGAGGTCATCCGGAGATTTGGAGTGAGGTGTCATCAATATGCAGATGATACCCAACTCTATCTATCTGTTCCATCTGAATCAGGAGAGGCGGCAGAAGTGCTTGACAGGTGTCTGGAGGCAGTAATGGGCTGGATGAGGGCCAATAAACTGAAGCTGAATCCAGACAAAACAGAGGTGCTGTGTATCACAGGGTCTTGCATCCGGGTGGTTGGGAGATACCCTGTCCTCGATGGGGTGGCTATGCCCTGGAAGGGACAGGTGCATAATTTGGGGGTACTCCTGGACTCTGCGCTAATACTTGAAATCCACGTGGAGGCCGTGACCAGGAGTGCCTACTCCCATCTATGGCTGTTTCATCAGCTTAAGCCTTTCCTGGATAAAGACAACCTGGCCACATTGATCCGTGCTCTGGTAACCTCTAGACTGGACTATTGCAACACACTCTACATCGGGCTGCCCTTGAAGATGGTCTGGAAGTTGCAGTTAGTGCAAAATGCAGCCACCAGAGTGCTGAATGGAACAGCTAACCAGACACATATTATGCCAATTTTAAAAGAATTGCACTCACTGCCAATTCAGTACTGGGCCCAACTGAAAGTGTTGATTCTGACCTATAAGACCCTAAATGACTTGGGCCCCAAATATCTAAAGGAACACTTTCTCCCATACTGTCCTGCCCATGCCTTGAGATCTGAAGAAGATGCCCTCCTGGTTGTTACATCACCTTCGATAGTGAGGCTGGTGGGCACCCGGGAGAGAGCATTTTCAGTGGTAGCCCCTAGATTGTGGAATGGTCTCCCCTCCAGGGTGCACCATGGCCCTTCCCTGTTGTCATTTAGGAGGGCTGTAAAGGCGTATCTTTTTGCCTTAGCCTTTGGCCAAGGTTGACTCATCCCCCCCTCGGTCAGAGTTTTATTAACATACCATTGAATGCATGGCTTAAATCAGAGCTTTTAACTATGTATCTTAGTTTAATCTGTGCCTTGTTTTTAATACCTGTTTTAATATGTTTTTTTTAACCTGTATCTTGTTTTTGATATGCTTTTTAAATGTTGTTTGATCCATTGTTACCCGCCTAGAGACCTTTGGGCATGGGGCGGGATAGAAATGGAAATAAATAAATAAATAAAATTAAACCCTCTTTAAAAAGCCATTTTAAATAATCCACAATCCTCCATTAATTTTTGAAATTTCTGTCTGCTTAGCTGAGGTAGGGTAAGAAGCTATTCGGGCCACTCAGTGCAGAGAATTTGCTGTGCACAATCTAATTTACCTGCACCCGTATATTCCGGCGTATAAGGTGACCCCAACTTTCCAGTTAAAATATAGAGTTTGGGATATACTCGCCATATAAGAATACAACACCTGGCGTATAAGATGACCCTGACTTTTGAGAAGGCTCTCCTGGGTTAAAAAGTAGTCTTATATGCCAGAATATACTGTACTTTTAACCAGTGAAATGTGTAGCAGTAGTTCAACCCTTATATTCAGCATATAGGGCATATATGCAAGATTGCTTAGATTAAGGCCTATCATAGCAAGAGCTGGTTCCCTTTTAAAACAAACCAGTCAGTTGAATCTTCTAATATATATTATTCATAGTTTTATTTGTCCCCTTCTCAAATGACTACAACCTACCACATTTAATTATTTCTATCATTCAAAACAGACCAAGCACTCTACACAAATATTTGAACAGCTCGTTTCCTTGAAAAAGCCAAACATAATTTAAAAGAGAAAATGTCACATGCTTTGTGCTATCAAAGCTTTCATTTTCCCGAAATAGAGTGAATAATAAAAATCACTTAAGTAATACAGTTTACCTGGAATCTAACATTATATGAAAAGGGTGGAATGCATAAGGTTTTTGCAGTTCCCAATGGGTATTTGTTTCCACTGTTATCCTTCAAACATATTCATTATGTGAAACAGAACCTATCAGTATCCCTACTACGCGTTGACCATTTTTACACTTACCTTTAATTCAGATTAGGAGCCCCTGTAGCCAACTTCTTGGCCTCATAGATATGTACATTAGTCCAGATCTGTGAGGATGTGCCCTCCATTGCTATGCTCAATCCACAAAGGATGGAGCATGAGCCAGATCCAGGATCACCAGTGAACCCATTTAAAAGAATCTAATGGTGTACCAGTGGGCTCCAGTCCAGAACATGGAGGCATGCAGAAGGTACACTTCTATGTTCAAGACTACTGAAGGATCCATTTCAGCAGTGCACAGCACCCAGATGGGTTTGTGAGAGTCTCTGAAGCTAGAAAACCTCTTCCAAGCTCTTGGAATCCAGCCCTGAAGGTCATGGGAGCTTTAGAGGCAGGAGTTGGTCCAGACTAGTGCCATCATGCAATTGACACTGTCCAGACCATGCCTTTTCCATGATTTGAATCAGCAAGCCTAAGTGGTCCAAACCCAGTAGTTTGGATTGTGGACATTTCAGTGCAAAAATACTCACCATCTTAGGAGAGATGTAGTAATAGATGTCAGTAAACACTTGTGCCAGAATCACAAATATGCATTCCCTTGTATGAGGGCGCGTCTTCATGGAGTTAAAAAAAAAAGTGGGGTGGAAGCAAGACAGCTTAATGCAAATCTTAATTTGCATTAAACTGTCTGCATGGTAATGGAGGACAACACGGGTTCCAGGTGAACCCACCTGTCCCCATGAAAACCATGGTAAATCCCTGCATCAGTATATCACAGTTTTCTCCCCCCTCCCCCCTTGCCTGAGCATGCTAACACACACACGCATGCGCAGACAGGGTGGAATCCCTCCTCGAGGAACGTCTTCCTCCTCCCCTCCCCTCTTTCTCTCACTTCCTCCTATACACACAAACAGAGAGAGAGAAAGAGAGTGGAATCCCTGTCAGAGCCCCAATAAAATGTCTAAAAGAGCAGCAGCTTTTGCGGCTTCCACAGCCAGTCTTCCTCCTTCCCTCTCCTCTCTCTCTCCCTCTTCCAGTCCCTGAGCCCTCCTTCACACACGGACACACACACAGACAGACAGGGGGTCCCTCCTGAGGATCATCTTCCTCCTCCGCTCACCCCCCTCTCCTTCCTCCAGCCCGTGGTGAAAGCTTGCTGCATATTCGATGTTGCAAAAGGAATGGGGGCGTGTGTAAAAGGAGGGAGAGAATGAGCTTTCATCACGCTAAAATCCTGTCGTTTGCTCTGCATACTTGCTGGCTACAAGTCTGCCTTGTAGCCAGGAACTATGCAAGGCAAATGATAGGATTTTAGCAAGGATTTTAGTGTAAGGGGAGACAGTTGCCATTGCAGCATTAGCGGTGGGGACAGCGAAGACCCGCTTGCTAATGCTGTGATTGCAACCCATGAGTTTTCTCATTC